>LPNX011157963.1:37857-61918 GCA_001517045.1 Pseudotsuga menziesii
TTCTACCGGATTAAATATCATGTATGATCTAGCATGTGATTGGCATGTTTAATCAAATACATCAACCTACCTATGTATCTTCACGTTCATAGAGTCTATTGTTGAACTTTGTTGTCTTGACCTTAACCAAAAAGTACCCTTCATTCAAGACGAAATATTTGTTAAAAGCATGGGAAGCTTCTATACCTTATTTTGACACTTGGATTGGGAAGTTTCATCAAAACTATAAGGTGTTTATTGATGTTCTTGGAAGAGCAACTTCGAGAAGTTTCATCAAAATTATAAGGTGTTTATTTGTGGATTTTGGTATGGATTCACAAGGATCCTTGTGAATATGCATATGGAAATAGTGAAATTCATTTGTTTTTTGAGTTAAATGGGGTTTGGTTTCCATTGGGCATGGGAATTTTGGGTATGAATTTTGTTAAATAATCAAAATCATTTAATTTTTATCATTAAATTGGGGAATTGGTTTCAATTGGTCAATTACATCGGGGTTCTTGTTTCCATTGGCCAATTCCATTGGGTTTTTGTTTCAATTGGCCATAATTTAATTTAATATGGTTTGATTTTTCAATCTAGGGCAAATAAATTGATGAAGAAAGAGAAAAAAAAATGAAAATAAATGAGGAAAATACCTCACAAAGGGGAGGTTTATCCAAAGGTGGAGATGGAGGGATTTGGCACACACAAAATCGCGTTTGCTCAGTCGATATTTGCTCCTCCTTGGTCCAATAGCCGTGCGGTGAGGAGAAAAAGAAGGCCTTGGCCAATTTTAAAAAAAAACTTATGCTAATGTCGACAGTTGTTATTGTTCTATAAACTCTGGTCGCGCATCCAAAAATACTTGCTTATGCTTTTGAACGTCGGATGGTACTTTCTTCTACACCATGGGTCGCACCTGCGATTGCTCTTCGAGTATATTCTTATCAGCTACAGTTGCAACACCTCTTCATGTTACAATAGCAACACTTGGCTCTCTTGGCTCAGCAACAATCATCTGAACATTAGGATTAGGATTTGGATTTGGGTTTGGATTCTGCATAGGATAAGGATCTGTGATGGTCCTAGCTTGCCACTTTGCAATCAACTTAGGGAACTGCTCCGCATTATGGTCCTGTGCTTTGCAATATGAACATGTCTTTGTAGGATCTTGGCAATCTCTAGCATAATGGCCAGTTTGTCCATAGTTGTAGTATGTAACCTAACCTCTTCCTCTGCCAAATCCTCCTCCTCCTCTAACCCTGAAATTTCCACCCCCCTTCCCTGAGGGTGTGGTTGTTGTGGTGGGTATTGATTCTGCTGGTATTGTGGCTGATATTGATTTTGTGGTGCATAATGAGGCTGATACTAGTTATGATACTGATTGGGTGGGAAATGTGCAAGATGGTAGGGCATCAGTGCATGTTCAGCCTAAACCTACCCATCGTTCTTCATCAAGTAAGTGTCTACTATATTTTCCTGCAAGAGCTTATAGGCTCTACAATGCTTCTCATTATGGCCTACTGATTTACAAAATTTACATAATAGGTTGGATGGGGTACTTACAATCTTCTGCAATTTTAAGGAGCCCTCATTGTGATGTCTTCTAGTCTGGAATATGAGACACTAGGGTAGCCCGTGAATACTTGATGGGTTAGGTGCTCCTGATGAGATATAATTAATGTACGATGGAAAATTATCCTTGGTGTGTCCATCCATTTGGCATATTGTGCACCACAAGTCCTCACATGCTTCTTTTCCCTTCTTGATATCCTGCAGTTGTATGGTTAGATTAGCCAATTGCGACTCAATATGCATCATTCCTGCGCCACCATCTCCGATTGGTGAGGATTATAACTTCATTGCTATTTCTAGTGCTTCCTTCTATGACCAAATATTCTATTGCATCAAAGGAGATCAAATATGTGGTAATAGTGCAACAATAAACCACTCCTTATGCTACACATCTGACATCTGGAAACTAAATTTGGATTATGTTGACAACTACCTTATCTCCTTGATCTCAATGATGCACTACGACTCATATTCGGGTTTTCTGAACTCAAAAATCATTGCGAGTCAGATCTCATGAAGGGTCTTATGTGGAGTTCCAGCTAGTAATACACAAAATTTCATAAACTAGTCCAGTGCGTGACCCCGCAGAGTCATGATCATATGCGTTTTCTTTATGTCCGCATTATGAACTAGGAAAACCATCCAAACAGCTTCGCAAAGGAACCAATGATGTTCCTGATCTTCTGCTCCATTCCCATTGAAGGTGGGTAACCTAATATCTACCACAGACATTGAGTTGGCATTGTGGTTATATAATGAATAATTTGATGGATGTGTACCCTCTTGCATGCTAGTCGCAGTACTAGCCGTATCAGAATTAACAACTCTTTCAGGAGATGAGGCTCCAGACCTTATGTCTGGCGATAATCCAAGCATGATGTAGTTCCATCCTGATCTTGGTGTCTCTACAAATTATTTGAACTCTTATGCTCCTTCATAAATTGGGATATAGTCTTCCTCTTCGTCACAATATCCTTTGTCTAGCCATGACTCAACTTTTTACTCACTCGCTTCAAACAAACTAGGAGTTTGGCTTCCTCCTTCTATCTTCCTTCTCTTTCCTGACCTAAATATCCTTCCACTCCTTAGGAATCCAAATTCTAGTTCAGGTTATGTACTTCTTGGGAAAATCTCATCTTACCATCTCCCATTTTCTATATAGGTCGTCCACAATATATCTCTTTCTCTAGATATACGACTAAACTAAAAAATACTTTTCTCATAGATGAGCATATTGATCCATGTATTAATAGATAACAAATACCTTCTTCGGGGCCCTTGGAAAAAAATTCTTTCAGCCTCACTATATGAGGTTATAGTTTCTACTACAAAATCAGTAATATATCCTTGCAAAATACTGTCAACCCGAAAATCAACAGCTCTAGATATGGGATTGCTTACCCTGGTTATCTCACGAATCAACTGATCACTCCATTCAATCGCTTCTCTTCTTTGGAAATTTGTCTATCGAGTTTCCAATCTTGGAAACCACTCATGCAGCACAATCGAAAAATATTCAAACAAGATCTCGTGAATATCTGAGTATATATACCAGTCCAACCAGTTCTCTGCGCTCAACCTCGACCTTGTGCTTTCTTCTTACGCAAATGCCAATGTCTTAGACTCCATCCAATCCTCTATTTCCTTCTTTTTCAGATGCGACAACATTTCCCTTGAATCAAATTCTTAAGGGTCCTAACAACGGAACCATTTTTTGGCCTACTTTCTCAACTCTCACGACCCAGGTTCTACAACAACAAAAAACCAACAAAACACCCAAAGAAATTGGCCCGACAGAGCAAGCTCAGTCACAACACTTGCAAGGAAGGCGTAGTCTCACCCGAGATATATTAATGTGTAACTACCAGAACCATGTTTCCGCAGTTGGATAGGGATTATAGTCCCTTGGCGCACGACCAAGGCGCTCAATAGAGATGGAGGGTTGGATTCTTTACTACTCGACACCGACGCAATGGTGTGTCACAATAGCGTGTGACACAACCTTGTCCTTCACCCACTTAACAGTTGGTGCAATTGTACAACACAATTGATTCCTTAATAGTAAATGACCATGCTGCGACTTATATTATGACTTAACATTGTTTAAACATAAACTAACACACAATGCTTTATCTATGCTCAGATATCCATTCATTCACTGCTTATGAGTATTGCGACATTCATTCAAGCAATAATCATAAATAATGGAAGATAATCAAACATTCAACATGAAAAGTTAAGTATTCAACATAACATTCAATCATTCATTACACAGGAGATAACGTGGAAACCCATTTAGGAAAAACCACCAAGGTGCTTTTCTTCTGGCATGAGAAATATAGGTAGCACCTTGCATTCTGTGACTTACATATTGTTTTAAGATATGTCTTTCAGCTCAGATTCTTCTTGCTCTCATGCTCTTTGGTTTATTCTTCTATCTACTCATACCGATATGCACACATCCTAGATCGACTCTTCTACTTTACTATTTGCGCACTTAGCTGCAGATCAACTCCTACAAATGGTTTGCGCACTCAGCTATAGATCTGTGGCTCAACAACCTTCTACTATCTGAATCCTCTTTGATTTCTCTACAATACACCTATTGTTACTGTCTCTTAATTAAACTAACAAGATATGGAGGCTAATAGTGAAGCTACCCCTTATACAGAGTGGGTTCCCCATATATATGTTGTTTGCAAGACCACGCAAGGTCAACTGAGTACATCTTAGTTATTACAGACAAAAGTAGCTACAAAATATCTTCTATTACATTGATGACAGGCCATACTGGCCACAAAAGTCCTATATTACATTGATCACGGCCATAACTAGCCACAGAAACATCTTTCAACCTACCTGCACAGGTCATAACTAGCAGTTAAAAATTTCCTTTAGTCTTTCAATGACTCGTCCTTCTGCAATCTTCCTTGAATTGCACATGTTCAGCCTTAACTCTTCTACCTGGCTCTTCCACTGACTTTGGGTGCGCTTTCTGTGTTGCACCAATCATTGTCACAGCTTCCGCTGCTCTATGCTTTCCTTTCATCCTTTACCTTCTTCTCCCCATCGCGTGCCTGCGCTTCGATTTCTTCCTTGTGCACTTTTCCTTACCCAGCAGCCATGCCCATCAGCGTGATGGTTTCATTTTTTTGAAAAACTAAAATCTTTTAGCAGAAAGGATTGGCTTGAGAGGTGAGGGTTTAAATTATTTTGGTGAAAAATTGAAATCATGTAGCCAAAAGAGTTGGGATGACATGTGAGGGTTTCAATTGCTCGAAGAGGTGAGGTGAGGGTTTCCACTGGGGATTGATTCCATGAATTTGTCAGGCGTTTACTCTATTGAGCTATTTAGCCTTGAGTATGGATCGTATCACTTTTATTCTTTTCTTTGATGCTATATATGGAATTTTGAATACCTATGAAGTTTCATATGGAGGCGAAGTAAAACAGGAAGGATTTTTCAAATATAGATCTATGTACAACTACCCATTTCCTAAAGGGGATTCTTATAAATCAATCTATGGATTCAGGGTTGTGAGTATCAATTTGGTCCGTCCCCAACTTGGTCATGAGAGAATTTAATTTGGGCATGAGAGGATTTCAAATTATTCTACCCACGAGGACTTCTTAGTGCGCCCAGTTGGAAACATGTGTGTATTGATTCTCAGTCCAGGTCGTTCAAGTCCCAGTCCCAATAATTTTTTCTCATGGATCCTTTAGATGACCTCCAAAATTCCACATTTCGTTTAATATTATCATTGTATTTTCATGGAACCTTTAGATGACCAGTATATTCTCCTTCAATAGGATTATCGAATATGGAGAGAATTGGGGATTCAATCAAAATATCGAAGATGGAAATAATTGGGTAGTGAATCAACTCATGTGGCTTCTTAATAATTTCATGTCAGGTAGTGTGATTTCTAAGAAAAAATTCAAAGTATCCTCCATCGTTGTTTTATTTTCTTGTTTCTTTATTATGTTCTCTGTATAATCTTTTACGCAGGTGAACTAATGGTAAGGTCAGGGAACTAATGCTCAGATAGTTGTTTAAATTTTGATATCTTTGTTTCAATATTAAATGAACCATATGTACAACCCGGCAATTTATGAGTAGAACACTAAGCAATTGATTGAACCAATCAAGCCTTAATGAAATTGGATCTCTATGGGTATTTACAGTGAAGAGGCAAACAAGTTGAACAAATATTCACGTTGAGAGCATGGAATTTGGTTGCATCAAGAAGAAAACAAGCTTATGGTCATTCCTTGAGCAGTCTAAAGGTAGAAATATAACCCATGAAAGGTACATTTTATTATTTCATTTAACTAAGGTCCTACAAACCCATTGTTTCCAAATAATGTAAGTGTCTTGTAGATAACGATCTAGTTACTAAAGGGTTCATTCATTTTGATTTTTGATGAATACGTAATAGTGAATCTCTGATAGATATTGGGTCCAAACCATTTTAGATGATATCAAAGGTTTCAGGGTTCGAGTGAATCCCCAAGTCATACATGGTCTACATGGTCTCTAGCAACCTTAACACAGTCTAGAGTTGAGTTAATAATCATAGATTAATAAGTTAACCCCCCCCCCCCCCCCCCTTCACTAAATTATGTGGGATACTCAATATATTTCATTACATTATGGGATGGGCCTCTCTATCCAAGAAGTGAAAAGTTCAGGTTCCTCCAAACAAAAATTAGGGAAATCTTATCGGTAGGATTCTTATTGGATTTTGTATTGTTGCTCTGAGACTGTTTTGTCTTATCTGAGTCTTATCTGATCTAATCTTAATATTATGGGGGTTTTTCCCTGTACATTCTTGGCTTGGTTACTAGTTGTTTGGTTAATCGATGAGAACACTTAGTGCTCTTAAGATTTAAAGGTTCGACTCTATCCTGATTGCCAAAAAAAAAGTTCCATTCACATTCAATGGAATATTGATTCATTCCTCTCCATGTAATGTTGATGTTATCCTGCCCAAGATTTAAAACCAAATTAATAGAAGGTATTCCATCCTCCTAGCTAGCAGGCATGGGAACCAACTATTCTTGCCAAATAATTGAACCTTGATTACATTTGGATTACAAGAGAAAACCTTCTAACTCAGGACAACTAGAAACTACTCATTTTAAATATTTGTCATCTGCTCCATATTCCAAACCCCGTCTTCTCTTCGTATTTAAAGAGTTAGCTACCTCCAATACCTCCAAATATATAATGTTTTGAAACCCAACAACACCTCCATTTCTATGTCGTTTCTATGTCGAAGCATGTGGCTATTGTTCCGAGTTGATTCGAAACCCTATTCTTCATCCAATAGATGATTTCAATCTTTGATAGGTTTCTCCATTATCACAATATCTTCCAAGTTAGACATGTATTGGGTTTGTAGATTGGAAGGAGGTTATTTGCAAATTTATGTTTTTCATAGAAAAATAACTGATGTAAAATATTGTTTTATAGCTGATAATATATATATATATATTAATGATGGCACAATTTCAAAATAACAATTTCAAGTTTTTGTTGAGTAGTCAAATTCAACTTCTACTTTGCACTTTTTAAGGTTAAACAGAACACAATACCTCACAACATAAGCGAGTGGATGAAAAACAAATGGAATCAGCATGGGCCTTGCCGAGAGAGGCTACTTTCCAAAGGCATTCCAAGGTGGAGAAAAGATATGGAATTTCCCAAATTGTTAGCCATTGTTTTCTACAAAAATGAAACAGTACAATGCCTTTATCAATTTCTTAGAAACAAAGCAACCAACTTACAAATCAGCCTTATATGCCATGTTTCCTTATAATAATTTACCCATTCCATCCTTTAACAATAAATTTTCATGTACTTTAGCTAGTTGTTCTATTTATTGAGGGCACACTTGTTTCCTTTATTTTCTACTCGGTAAGAGGGTGCACCACTTAAAAAAATGCTTCATCTGCAGATAGCATACGAGTGGGAGTTAGAAAGAGAATAAACATGGTCAAATCGTGGAGTTTAATACTGCTCAGGAAGGGCGCATCTCTCAGTGAATACCATTCTCAGTTAGTGCTTAGAAGAGAAGAGGATTTCTATAGGAATTTAAGAATTATCTCACAGTTATAATCTTAGAAAATAACTAAACTATTTTCGGTAGTATGAATAGTTTGGTACAATCAAAGAGAAATATTATAATATTTTATAGTCACTTACACTAGGCATAATCTCTGTTGCAAAATCCCCAATTGAGTTCTAGGCTGCCATATTTCAAATATGTTTTGTCACCCAACCTGCTGCTACAACCACAAAATATGCCATCGAGTTAGCTTCCAACCCAGGTGTACTTAAACCCAATGCTTTTATTGTAGAAAATAACATTTACAAATCAAATAACTTATTTTCTAAGAGATGGTAATTGTGATGATGTAATTGAGGTATTTTACTCAACACAAACACTTTCATACCCATCAAAAGATTCATATATAAGAACGAGAAAAATTTATTTCATTCAAAGATGCTTTTCATACACGTTTAAAAATCTATTATGTGAATTTAATCAACTCGAACACATTCTATTTAAGATAGATCTTTCAATCATGGCCGCTATGATCTATTTCATCTGATCTGATTTTTTTGTAGTGCAAGGATAAAAAAGTATTAATTACTACAATCTTCATATAGCATACAATTTGAAAATGTTATCTCAAAGTTTCAAAAAATAGTATACCTTGAACGAAGGGCTTTCTAAATTTCATACAAACAATTGACAAAACATCATTGCATAGGGACAAAAGGATGGTTATTGCTCCCTATGTACATAACTCGTGTGTTTTTGGCAGAACAATGCATTTTTTCTTCGATAGGAAAAATCTTTTGACGTGGTGCAATTTTGGTAAGATTTGGGCCATGGTAGGAAACCAAATTTATTTTACCCATAGTTTATTGATGGGAGTCCTTCACTTAACATTAAAAAGTAAAAAAATTAGAATACAAACAAGCAACAAGTAACTTAGAAAATGAATAATTTGATGTAAACAATGGAAAATTTCAATTAGTTAGTTTTGTTATTTAGTAAGATCATTGAATAGAGGTACTACGGTGGCTTAGTTCTATTCATCATCAATATGATCACCCCCATCCATGCTACCTTCCCTTTGATGATCGATGCATCCATTTGTTGATGGGTTACACAAGAGATAATGAAATCATGGTCATATACAACAAGGAGGATTTGTCACTACATATTAGACTATGGATAGACAATTTAAGACTCTTGTGTTTTGGTCATGTTTTTGTTACAGATCAAGCACTAGATTATTTAGAGGCACGTCAAAGTATCATGGAGTTAGTAGGTTTATGAGAAAGTCAGGTTTATGAGAAAGTCATTAAAGCTATAATTATATTACCATATGTATTGCAAATGATTTCATAGTGAAATTAATATGTGATGCTTGTATCATATATGAAGAATCAATGGAAAATGACAACCGTGGATAAGAAGAGTTACTAACAACAAAGATGCACTCATAAAAAAAGACGTATTGGGGGGATTTCTAATAAATATTTTATCATTTTAAATATATTTATGGTATAGAATTCATTTAGACCTTTCAAATGACTATTATAAATGAAGATAATAATGAGATGGAGATGACTTTGAATTTGGTTCGCTCTAGCTTAGGATGATTGCCGATGAATATTGAAACCTATTACCAATGATGTATTTAACACAAATATGGTGGCATGGCCCAACTAGCCGAAGACATGGGATGGCCCACATGACTAATCACCAAGAGAACTCATCCCAGGAAGATAACTTTCCCATGATATTATTTTACCTGGACAATGTGTTTAGACATGTGCAAAAGGATCCATGTTGTGGGGACTTAGCAAGTTTTGGCTAGGTCGATCAATCCAAATGATTCGTACAGGGTTCACTTGCCTAGATTTCCCACATGTTATCCCCACCGCTCCACTGCAATCACTAGTTACACGGTATGAGACATCTGCTCTTCCAGATCTGTTGGATCGCACTCCAAATAAATGACCGAAAAATTATCTTGTCTTGTCCCAAGTTTGATCTCTTTCATGATTCCATTGAAACCATAAGTATTCACCATCACCATTGGACCTGGGCATGTCTCTATTCCATCTTATCGTGGTCGTACCCGTTCAAATAACCATGAGTCCAGATTGAGCACATGAGCTGAGTTAGAAGACATTCTTTGTTATGTATTTTAAAGTTTATGATCCAATGAACTCTAATTTTTTTATAAATTGCTACCATTCGCCATTGAAAACTTATTTGATGTCAACCCTTGACAAGGAGAAATATCCTAAATACTGAGACAAAGAAATTGCTTTTGATGTTCAACAAGACTAGGACTGAACCATTATATTCATGGAAACACTCTTTTCAATTGCAGCTTGGATAAATACCAAGGATTTGTAACAAAGGAACATTGTCATTGATGTCAAAGGTGTTCAGGAATGACAAAGGAATAACTTGTGGATATGGTGGTAGACTGAAGGTTGCAGGTATCCAGAATAACAATGGAATAACCCTGTTACAGGTTGTAGGTTGCAAGGTGAATGACAAACGAATAACCCTATATAAATTTGAATGACTAAAGATCGATCATCCAATGTTGTTGCTGAAAGAACTATCGCGGTGGATTTTCGCAAAGAAATTGTGCATATCTGCAAACTCATGGTGAGATCCGAATTCAATCTGAAATCGACGGTCAGGTAGCATCCCACGCGAGATCCAATGGCTGGGGATCAGATCCGCAAAAGATAGGCGGGAGGATGAAGTTCCACAAAATATCAAGATCGAACGGCTTATATTAGTCCCGCACTAGATCCGACGGTTAAGGATTAAATCTGACAGTTAGGCAAAAAATCCAAAGTTCCACAAAAAGATCAAGATAGAATGGCTGAGATTAGCTTCACTAAAAGAGATCGACGGTACGAAAGAAAAATGTGGAAGTATCGTTTAAGTATTTCATGAAACTGCAACCTGCAATCCAGAATATTGAGGGTTAGGAAAGACTCCGTAAGAGATCGACGGTGAAGAAGAAAGATTGCAGAAAGAAGCTTTCGGAAAGGAGCTTGCAGAAAGGAGCTTACAGAAAGGAGCTTGTAGAAAGAAGGTTGTGAAAAGGAGCTTGCAGAAAGGAGTTTGCGAAAAGGAAATAGAGGACAATCGACATCCCGCATCCCGCATCCCGCATCCTGCAATCTGGAGATCAACGGTCAAGGAAAATCCCGATGAAAATCAACAGTGGGAAATTGATGAAACATAAAATTGGTATGAAAATACGAGTTAAAAAGAAATTAGTAGAGAAGATCAATTATCCAGATTGTATATGGTAAAGAAGATTATGGAAACACGAGAAAATGATGAATAAGGCTGCGGAAATGAATTCTAAGCCGTGGGAAGAAACAAAACGATGTCTTCGCTGAAATGATGCGACAGTTGAGCAGATGGATGATGATTCATTGTGTCTATAAGTGAACAATTGCAATCCAAAATGAAAGATCTCAGCTATGGAGAAATGCGTTGATTAAAAATAGGTAAAAGGTATTTATTGAATAAATATGTAAAGAATTAGGTGTCTCTATTAGGAAGTTTGACAAAGTCCAAAGTGGATAGTTCTTCAACTCTTCCATAAGACTGAGAAAATCAGTTTAGGGTAGCAGGGTGGTGCTAGGGAAGGCCACAGGTCTGCAGGGGGTGAAAGCCTCCTTCCAGTTGTAGCTGGAGAACAGGGTGTCATAGCATCCTTGTCTGTTGAAGAAGGAAGAAAACCATAGGGGTGTTGTAGCATCCTAGTCTATAGTTGTAGGAAAAACCTAAGGTGTGTTTTGCATCCTTTCTGTTGTAGCAGATAAACAATTTTGTAAATTCATCTTATTAATGAGTTTTGTGTTGGTGGTTTGCTCTTTTGATGTTTCCATGATAAAATATGTGTCTTGATTGTTTAATTTTTGTAATTTAAAGTAAAAATTGACAATACTGATTGACCCCCCTGCCCCCTCTTAGTATTGTGGGATAAGCCAACACATCACAGAAGTTATCCCATAAGGTCTGATGTTAACCAATTCTCTCTAGAATCTAAACAACCCATACAACAAAAAAAACAATGAATACAAGAAAGATAGACCCATTGGATTATATCCTTTCCTCCATATAGGAAAGAGGTATCCAAGGAGGATAAAGGATTTGCCATTTGAAAAAATTGTGATCCTAGCTGATATGGTAAGGTAATTATAAATGTTCATTCGCTCTTTGTGATTTTCTTTAGTTTATGTTATGTTGTTCAAAAAACCTTAGTTTTCTTCAAGTGTCATGGACATTCATACAGTTTGGAATATGGATCATGTTCCACCCTTTTATCTATATAATAAAACCAAATGTTTTATGCAATTTGTTCCCCTTAAAATATTTTCAGATATGCTTAGTTCTATACTTGCAATTGCAGGTGAGTTTTTGTGGGAAGGTATCATCCCACCCCTCCAGCTATGATGTAATTGTTGTAAATTAACAAATAACCTTTTCAGGATGAAAGAAATGCTCTGGCTCCATACAATCAACTCCTATTAGTGAATATTCAATAATAAATTATTGTGCATGAGGGTTTAGTTTGTGTTATGTTTATTATCTAGAGAAAATTCAAGCTCTACTCTGTCTTTCCTTGGTAAAAATCATTAAAATCTTTGCAGTGTCACCTAAAAACAATATATAGATGCTACATGATCAACAATTGAGGATTGGATAGGGGTGGCAGTGCTAGGGGTCCAAGGGGTCGTCATTGACCTCGAAGGAGAAAAATAAATTGTGTTCACTTGGGGGATTGGTCACACTAAAAAAAGTGAATCAAAGGCACTAGCAACTCTTCGAGAGATTCATATTATCACCACTCGTTCTGTTCAAGAAATAATAGTGATAGGTGACTCCATTCTCATCATCCATGCACTTGAGAATCAAGGGAATACCTTCTCTTTGTCAAGAATTTGTGTTAATTCTTGAACTAGCATCTGAAATTAATGCCAAAAAGAATAATGCCAACCCAAAGGTAACTAAGAGGGGCTATCCATTGTCACCTCAGTAACTCCCTCTCCAACTTTAAGTTGGCTCTTCTCCAACACAAGGACAGTATCCCTATGATAGGATTGCTAAGACTATGACAATGAGTCTCATGGTGATATGAAGAGATAGCTTCGAAAAACATTTGCCTTTTTTGTAGTATAGAAATAGGTGATGGGAGATAAGGGACTATTAACACCATATTTGTTCGGGTACATAAGAGATATGGAGTTCTCTTTTATTCTTTGGAATAGTACTATTCCACATATGGAGATTGGATTTGGCCTTCTAGGTGCTTACTTCATGAAATATTTGTACATTGGAAGATCTAGGATTACCACCAAGAATGTATTTGCAACAATGTAGTTCATTGTTGAAACAATTATTTTTATTTAGGTGGAAATGAATGCTCCAGATATTCAAAAGTAGAAAATGGTGAAAAGAATTTATGCCACACATTTGTTGGCCTCAAGGGAATCCTCATGGGTTTTGTCTTAATTGGAAGGGCACCTTTTGTGTTCCCACTTTCTTTCTTGTTAAATGGCTTCAAAAGGACTCTGAATTCTACATTTTGTTTTTTAATAGCATTCTATCATGTGGTCGATTGGTCTTCTAAGAGGTGCAGTTTCAATGGACCTTATTTACATCTAGTTCACAATATTAGGTCTTACAAAGTTGCCTAAAAATGCAATCATGATCACAATGACTATTTGAAAGGTTCTTTTCAGCATTAGAAAATATTCTATGGGCATATTTAGGGCATGGCGGCTTGACTGAGCTATGCAACTGTTTTTCTTTGTATGTATTTGTTTCATATATATATATATATATATATATATATATATATATATATATATATGAGAAAATAGTTTGAACTTTGAACATCACTTGAGATCAATCTAAAAATGATTATCTTCTTAAGAACATTCTCAGGCAATGTTTACATTGCTTTTAATGGTTTTTCTCTGTATGGATTTGTTTCATTTCATTGTTTGGGAAAGTTAGTATTTTAATTTCACCCTTGAACATCATTAAAAATATAGTTAATGAAACTGTGTTATTATCTTTGTATTTAACAGAGAGTTTGTGGCTTCCTTTACTCAACAACCATGAAAGGTAACCAAACTGAATTGCTTAGAATATTTCATAACCTTTTCGCATTGTTGATACTTATGATTGGATGTTTTGGTAGAATATCTGACAAACTGCATATAATGGCTTAGCCTTTTGGTTTCAACTTGCAAAACAATTTGTATTGTTGCTTATAAAGAAACTAGGAAATTGTATATGCAAAGCAGTATTTATTTTTTTGTAAGTCTAGGATTTTTCTTCTAGGAATATAGTTGGAAAAGGTTAATACGACATAACTTTATACATGTATATGCAAGGGTGTTTGATGTACAAAATATTGTGTCTTGAACTTCATAAAAATACGCTTACCATGAATGGATATTTGGTGCTTAACATTGAGTCTCTTTGGTGGTTTTCTCTTTCCTTGAGTTTGTAGAAGCATTATCCATATCACATAAGTCAATCATTGTTGACTAATCATTTTATTTTTGTTGGTATACAACATTAGAAGTAGCTAAAACTAATTTTGCTTAATTAAATGATTCACTTTTGGCCAAACTTTAAGATAGGCATTGGATGTTGAATGAATTTATGTATTATGGACTGATTTTGTCCATGTTTTTTCATATGTGTAGTTTGTTACAACCTAATTAAGGTGTGCTAACTTAGTTAGAATATTGTTGAAGAGACATGTTAAAGGAATCTAGTGAAATAATATTAGCCAAGAGTCTCAGTAATCAAATTTCTTATTGGGTTTCTTCATTGAAATAAGGATGAACCGACAGCCTAGCAAAAAATCATAGTATAATAGAAATAATGACAAAAAATATTTACATATTTAATATATTTTTGAATAAAATCTTCTTATACAATAGATAACTGCAATGATAAACTAACCATACTTGATTGTACAAGTCCCCGTATTCTTCCCAACTTAAGCCCGCTACACAAAAGGTAAAATTCTATACAACGTTTTCTCATAAAAAAACATAAGATTCAAATCTACAGAGCTCCAAAATGCATTTATTTGTTGTTACTTTGTGTATTGTACAATGGCATGATCATAATCAAGCAAGTTGAGTGTCTTCCTGGGTGGCACAATATTCTTCTTTTTAAATTCCAACTTGAGGTCAATTAGATGCATAATTATATGCTTAAGAGTATAAATGTGAATTTCCTAACATACATCTACATTATATTGATTTCATCATAGGATTTGAAATGGTTAGCATATATCTAAAGAAGGTCAGAGACATACGATTTGAACTGGTTAGCATATATCTAAAGAAGTCCAGAGCCATTCAAACTACTTTTTTAGGTCACTCGAGAGAAACAATATTGGTATTATTAGTATTTTCTTATAATTATAGATGATGCAATATTGGTGTTAATATTTCCCCTTTCCCCATTTCTTAAAAGGGTCTATCTCAATGGAAGAGCGCCTTCTTTACAAGCAGGATATTGAAGGTTCGATTTCTTCGTGCCCTAATGATATTGCAATATTGATATTTTTAATAAAATATATTTTATTATGATTTATTATGGCTATGAGGGGAGTTCTTAACTGACTTCATATGTCACTACGAGGGGGTTTCAAAAATTCCCTTGTATGTTGCAGTGAGGGGGGTTCAAAACCCCCCTGTAAGTTTATATGAGGGGGGTCCATAACCGCCCCCAAAGGTTTGTAAAGATTTTTAGGGGGGGGTTTCGAACTGATTTCGTGCATACCTACGAGGGGGGTTTATAACCATCCCTAAAGGTTTGTAAAGAGTTTTAGGGAGGGTTTGAACCTCCTTTGTAGCTATCTACGAGGGGTTTTTATAAACACCCCCAATGTTTTTTAATAAAGACTTTCACGGGGGGTTTTGAACCACCTCCGTAGGTACCTACAAGGGGGGTTTATAACCACCCCCAAATTTTTGTAATAAATACTTTTAGGGTGGGTTTTGAACTACCCCTAAAATTCACTTTTAGCATCGATTTTGATCTCTTCTAGAATAACCCTTAAAAGTACAAACTTTTATCATTGATGCTATTGGGGGAGTTTTGTTAAGACCACCCCTGAAGGTTAGTACTATGGAGTTTTAGGGACATTTAGAACCTCCCTTATAGGAATCTATGGTGGGGGGTTTGAAACCTCCCTCGTAGGTACCTACGAGGGGGGTTCGTAACTGCCCCAAAAGGTTTGTAATAAATAATTTGGGGGGGGGGGGGTTCGAACTGCCCCCATAGGTGTTTATGAGAGAGGTTTAGAACTTCCCCCATATGTGTCTATGAGGGGAATTTAGAAATTCCCTTAAAATTCACTTTTGGGGTGGTTTAGAAACGCCCCCAAAAGTCAATTTTAGGGGAGGTTTTGATCTCTTCCAAAACCTCCCCTAAAATTAAAAACTTTTAGTGTTAATTCTATTAGGGGGGGTTTGCAAAGACCTCCTCCAAATACAAAAATGCCCCTAAAAGTGACTTTTGGAGGCAGAAGACGACCCCCCCTAAAAGTTAAATTTGGTGTAGTTTGTATATGCATAGCTCTGGTATGGTGGTAGTTTTTCTCAAATTCGTTTAATCTTTCCACTTTACTTTTCAACATATTTTTTTCATATCACATTAACATAACATATGTGTACTCATACCTTTTTCACATATTCTGAAATATTTATTAATCATAACATTACCAATCCATATAAGAAAAAAAAATTCTTTTGGTACATTTATCACACAAGGCTCCATCTCAGATAGAACTCTTCAAAAATGTTTCATAATTCATCATATCATGCTGCATAAGATACAAAAAATCATATATACCTTTTATATGGCATTGATGTTCCAAACAATTCTATGTTGAAATTATCTTTCAAGAATTATGGAATGCATATATACATGAGCGTCATCTCCTCATGGTACCACTAGTTCATGTGTAGGCCTCCTCAACCTATATATATTTATGCATATGATATAAGAACGATACCCTTCATATTTTTTTTCAAACTCTCAGGCATATATGCTACATAGAACCTCGAAACCCACATATCTTGGATCTTGAAATCTTAACATCACAAGATATATCACTAAAGAACCTAACACCTCAAATAGGTGCTCTCTGGTATAAGTTCCTAACACCTCCTATAGGTTCTCACTGATAGCTCTTTTCCTAGGACTTTAATCTCATAGAGCGGTCAACAGAGCCTAAAACCTCACAGGGGTGCTCACTAGCAACTCTGTACTAACTCATCAACAATTTCAGAGCCTAACACTTCTCCAGGGTGCTCTATAGCAACTCTACTGAATTCATAAATATTTTGTGTCACAATCATTTTAATATTCCAGTTTATTCTGGAAATTAAGTCTCAATTTCCAATTCTTATTACATCTTGTAATTATGCATAATGAGATTAAACACTTTAGGTAATCTAGAGCCCAACAATCTCAACACCAAACCAATTTTCTACTTCATTTTCATTAATTGGTTTTGTTTAGTGTAGAAAAGTTTCTTATAGGTTTAAGAGCCTTATAACCCAAGTTGTCCCTCGTGGATAGCTAAAATGTTTTTCAACTCTTTATTTAAATAGTCATAATGACATATATTTCAAAACATTGAATGCACAAAATATCATAATCATCATTGAACATACTTATGTTCCAAATGATACCAACTCCACATCAAACCAAACTTTTAATAATTCTGAACACTCCTAATAGTTTTACGGTTACTATACTCAAGTATTTTAGAAGAATTATGAGAACCTGTAAGATGTATATTCCCAGCATGTCAAGTTATCTAAACTGTGTTTTTTCTGAAATGCGTGTTGTTTTTAGTCAAATGATAACATCTTCCTAACCTTTCATAATAGTCAAGTAATTATTTTCACTAACTTACACCTTAAGAAAAATCCATACCTTGCTTATATAAACTTGAATTGACCTTACCAAATGACACTAACCTTGTTTCAAATTGGCAAAGTTTCTTGTTAACAAGTGTACCTGTACATTACACTAACAACTTTTGTAAGGTTTATTTACTTCATATCATTAAAACATCACTCTTTCTATAGCATGACTTCCTATAGGAAAACATAAAATATCGTATTCAAATTACAATGTTGTCAACATACCTGTATGAAGATGAGTCCATTAGGATTGAGTGTCGTAAACTTGCTCTGATACCATTTGCAACAAACCCAACTTCCACCTTACTATTTACATGGAAATGGGGTATAAAAAAAAATTCTCCTTAAGCAGCGTTCAACTAACCAAGAATGTTAGTTACTTCCAATCACACATTCTATTAATCTTATTCTTCATCATCATAGTTTCATAAAGAATAAAACTAACTCAAGTCCAAAATAAACATTAGTCTCAATCCTTTAAGACAAATAAATAGTGTACTTGTATACAACAAATAATATATAGTAAAATTGCAAATCATTTTCAAATGGAATTTTAAACCCAATACTTCTCCTCGTGATTCTTGCATAATCAATCAATTTTAACATTATCACTTAAAACTTAAACTTACACAATAGGCATAAAATTCTTTTTAGTGGAATCATTTAGAAATTATAAACTATTATATAACACAAATATCAAAGCAAAGATAAACCATATAAGGTGGAAACATAAGGAAGACACCAATATACGCTGTTCACCCAAACCTTGGCTATGTCGACCTAGAATGGTTAATGTTTTTATTATTATTTTATCCAACAAAGTTGATTACAAATCTGCAGCACAACTATTACAATTATTTTCTTTGACCATTAAAATATTATGTACGGACATTAAATTTCACTGTACAAACAATACACTCACAACCAATCAAGAAAAAGGTAAGCAATTTATTAACATCACACTCAGATTCTACAAAAAGTTTCACCGATTGAGTTATAGAATTGAACTTTCTAAGCACAAAGAGTGAATATAAATATAAAAAACACAGTATTTCCCTCTAAACACAACCCCTAACAAATTTATCAAGTAATAAAGTAAAGTTTGACCCTCCATCAAGAGGGATCATTCCCTTCACCCATAATTATTTTATATCCTAACAATAACATCTTCCTAACCTTTCATAATAGTCAATAAATCATATAGAATCTAGATGTCACGTCCCCATGCCTCCAACCGGCGAAGAGGACGCGACTACAAGCTTCAGACACGCAGGATAAGAGCCCCATGAACATGTACAGGCATAAAATTTGCAGAAACAGAATGCTGAAAGAAAATGCATTGCAGTATAACATGCATAAACATAATTGTTTATCATACACAGCTATAATTATTTATCTTGCACAGCGGAATCAACATGCATTCACACAAGCATTCATTTAAACATGTTCAATGATTTTCATATCATTGATAGAAAATATGGTTGCAGAAGAAAAATGGGCAAGATTACTTATCTTGTGAAAAATTTGCTCCGCAACCAGCTACGTCGCTGCAACATTCCACCCAACCATAGGCCGGCGTGCTCCTTAATCTCTCAGCAACGCTGCCACCCCCGAGCTAGGCATGATTCTCCAAGGAATAAGGGAACTAGCAGGCTTACACATAGCCAAGGATATACAAAACACACAGCCAAGCCAACAAAGTTGGGTTTATCAGGCCATCAAGGAGTTGGGAAAGGCTAAATGATAAGCTGGTGAGCTCATTGTGGAGCCAAGAACACCTACACCAGAACCAGCCTGACCTCTAAGAAACCCAAACACACCCAACACAAGGAATCAATCCCTCAGGCCCTGCATTCCCTTCCAGTGCTATTCAGGGGTGATGGAGAAGAAGGCCAGCCCTCTAGCTCTGTCTGTGTGGTTTCCAGCACCAGGTTTATCAAGCAAACCAAGCCAACATCCCTGCTCCTTACACAGTCCGAAGACCAACCATTGCATGTATGCAATCATTTAGCTATTACAGCTTAAACAGGGAAAAGACTCCCCAGTGATTTACACAGTCCCAAACACAACATCAAACACAATTCCAATAGGGGAAAACACCACAGCTCCAAAACGCATCAGCATGCATATTACCAATGACATGGGGAAACAACGACCCATTTTGCACAACCAATGCTGCTGGGAAGAAAAAACATATGCAGACCATAATGGGGATGAATTACAGTCTCACGAATAGTGCGTGAACAACCACAATGCAGAACCCATGAATCATCCCGTGAGTAAAGGATACGGCCACACTATTCACAAATCCGCAGAAGAAAACCACGGGGGTAAAGCCAGGAAATTCCTGTGTGTGAGGAGGAACACAAATTCCATTCCTGCGTGAGGGCGAGCAGCTTACAGAGAGGACGTGAAATTGGATGTGCGTGAGTAACAGCAATGTCGTGGAGAGGAGAATGGTATTTTTCTGCGTGAGTGAAGAGTGCGTGTGGGTGAGGACTGACAATCCTGCCACCCCACTCCCAAAACCATTAACTGCCTCAACCACTAGCAGCCTTTCTTAATGAAAGTGGTTGGAATAATCAAGGGAAGAAGACACATGGGTATTTTCCCTCTTGGCCCCAAGGTTTGACAAATTTCCCCACATCCTTATCCTTGTGAAAATCATGCCCTTTTCTCATTTTAGTTGCCGCGATCGTAGTTGGTCGGGTTCATTTAATTAATTATAGATGCATATTTACATGATGACCATCATAATATATGCCACATGCCCCGATATACAATCGGTGACAAAATTAAATCCCAAAACATAGCATAACTGAGCAATGGTGGGGCCTTGGCCTTTAGCTCCACACCATGTGCATCTAATGCAACGGGGTCAAAAACCGGGGTGTTACACTAGATGCTACCTTTTCCATTGTGAAATTTATCTTTTACTTTCTCCTACCTTACTGATTCCCATTCAACAGTACTTCTGGAAACCTTAAGTACTTCCACACTTTACTCACAATTTCTTACAAAAATTATTCGCATAATAAACTCATAAAGAAAACAACAAAATATAAAGCAAGTTGCTATTTACGATGTCCATAATCTCTTTATACAACAGCTAGTCTTTTGCATAATCTCAATGCATTACTTTCATGACAATTAGTCGTAAATTATTTTCACTAACTTACACCTTAAGAAAAATTTATACCTTGCTTATATAAACTTGAATTGACCTTACCAAATGACACTAACCTTTTTTCAGATTGGCAAAGTTTCTTGTTAACAAGTGTACCTGTACATTACACTAACAACTTTTGTAAGGTTTATTTACATCATATTCTTTTGTCGATGTGATTTTAAGCAAGACATAAAACTATATATATCAACAAGTTTATTCTCCGATGCATTTAAACACCGAATTTATACATAATGCACAACCTAGATGCAACAATTTCTATTTTTATGCACAATCCCTATGCATTTATCATACGTAATCTTGGAGATAATCAAATGCATGTCCTTATAGTCCAACTAGTCATTCCTACATTTTTAAATTTGTTGCTTCTACTTGCGTACAATACTCATTAAGTTGATTTCTTAGTATACTAATCATAAATTTTACCTTGTTGTAAGATTAAATACCTGTTAAATTATTAAGTTATTTACTAGCTTAACTACATCATGTATCCATTAGTCATTTATCATATATGAACTGACTATGTTCATATTCTCAATGATTATACATAGACTACCATTTGAGTCAACATGATGCATGTAAAGTAGCATAAGCATATCTTTGCATGGATATCCAATTTTAATTCATTGTTAACATGACAATGCATTCATTCCCTTATTAAAAACTTTTACAATCTAGATACCATATCACATTGTTGACCTTCAAACAAAACTTCATTCTTCTTGCATTTAAGTTATAGAACTAGTTTCATATATTCAAGATCATGACTCAACACGAAATAGTTCATATACTAGGGATGATCATATCATTAAAACATCACTCTTTCTATAGCATGACTTCCTATAGGAAAACATAAAATATCGTATTCAAATTACAATGTTGTCAACATACCTGTATGAGGATGAGTCCTTTAGGACTGAGTGTCGTAAACCTGCTTTGATACCATTTGCAACAAACCCAACTTTCGCCTTACTATTTACGTGGAAATGGGGTATAAAAACAAATTCTCCTTAAGCAGCATTCAACTAACCAAGAATGTTAGTTACTTTCAATCACACATTCTATTAATCTTATTCTTCATCATCATAGTTTCATAAAGAATAAAACTAACTCAAGTCTGAAATAAATATTAGTCTCAATCCTTTAAGACGAACAAATAGTGTACTTGTATACAACAACTAATATATAGTAAAATTGCAAATAATTTTCAAATGGAATTTTAAACCCAATACTTCTCCTCGTGATTCTTGCATAATCAATCAATTTTAACATTATCACTTAAAACTTAAACTTATACAATAGGCATAAAATACTTTTTAGTGGAATCATTTAGAAATTATATACTATTATATAACACAAATATCAAAGCGAAGATAAACCATATAAGGTGGAAACATAAGGAAGACACCAATATACGCTGTTCACCCAAACCTTGGCTATGTCGACCTAGAATGGTTAATGTTTTTATAATTATTTTATCCAACAAAGTTGATTACAAATATGTAGCACAACTGTTACAATTCTTTTCTTTGACCATTAAAATATTATGTACGGACATTAAATTTCACTGTACAAACAATACACTCACAACCAGTCAAGAAAAAGGTAAGCAATTTATTAACATCACACTAAGATCCTACAAAAAGTTTCACTGATTGAGTTATAGAATTCAACTTTCTAAACACAGAGTGAATATAAATATAAAAAACACATTATTTCCCTCTAAACACAACCCTAACAAATTTATCAAGTTATAAAGTAAAGTTTGACCCTCCATCAAAAGGGATCATTCCCTTCACCCATAATTATTTTATATAATATACTCGTATAGTTAATTTCAACTTTTAAATCTCTTTGTAATGAAATGTTAAGGTTCTTTGCCGAGAGAGTCATTTAACAATAACTAAGTAAAAAGTATTGAGACTATTATATTTATAAAAGACTAAATTAAAAATAAGGTCGTTCTCCCTTATAAGTCAGTACTAAGTAAAAAGTATTGAGACTATTAAGCTCTTTGTGTGCTAAACACGAATCTTCTCCTCCCAAGAAACACTTGAGGAACATTCGTAAAGGAAGAGACCAAATCTTTGATTTCTACAATACCCCTCCCAAGAAACACTTGAGGAACATTCGTAAAGGAAGAGACCGAATCTTTAATTTCTACAATACCCCAATATACAGGACATCGACAAAGGCACCTGAGTGGGCCCAATGGTTAAGAGCTTGTGTTATCTCCGACAAGGTCACAAGTTCAAAACCGGCGGGGGTAGGGATGCTTAATAGCCCGTTGTGACAAGGCTAGAAGGGTAGGCGACCCCTGGGATAGATGCCCACCTCCGCGGATGTGGTATCGGGACGTCTCGGCCATTGCTAAGTCACAAGTTTCTGGTATATCTGACTTGCGGGCTGTTGGATATATCCTTAAGTAAATTTTTTTGTAAAAAAAAAAAAAAAAAATATACAGGACATCGACACTGAGAAAACATCGCCTTCCATCGTCTGTCATTTGACGAATTGGGTAGGAACCCCCGAAACCTGCCCTTTCCCTTCTTTTTTAAAAGATAAATAGAATCGTTAATAAAGCTAACCGATCGAAGTCTGCAAGGTCTTTATTTGGGATGTGTAAAATGGAGTAAGATTTTTGCCTGACCATTTGTACCGATCAGACGATCAGCACTGCATGATGTGATGGCTCACGCGAGCCAAGTCGTTCAATCGATGCAAATGATCGAGTAGAAAGTTTACTCCGTATAAAATAAGCTTCTCACCTTTCCACCGTAAGTCAAAATTTTTATAAGCTAATCCAGGTACGTAAAGGGAGGTCAGGTGGCACTAGACAAGCTCGGTCTCCTCTCTTTGCAACCGTATTTTGATTTGGCTCTTCCCCCTCCACATAAACTCCATCTGAAAATACACAAGGGATTAAATACCCTTTAGCTTCCTTAACTGTTTATTTGATGTGCATTTTAAATTCTTTAAAACTATATTAGTTAGTTGGAAAAGACTTCTCCATTTATTACTTATGGAGGAGTGCTCCCTTCATGGACCAAAAGTCTCCAATTCGTAACCAAACTTTATAAATATAAAAACATTCCAGTGCCGGTAAAGATTTATTTCTATGATTATACGGTTTGCAATCTCTTCCTTCTTTCAAATAATGGTATTTGTAATCATTACTTTTAAATAAACAACTTAGAATGAATATATATATATATATATATATATATATATATATATATATATATATCATTTACAATGGTTTTGATGGGATGTTAAAT
>LPNX011157963.1:72877-135457 GCA_001517045.1 Pseudotsuga menziesii
CTAGGGTCAATACAAGGTATGAGATGTCCAACTAGGGTTTGGTGAGCAATCATGCAAGTTAGGAGAGTGAACTACAAACACATGATCACCAATACTTGCATGCACCAACTAGGGTTTCATGAGTCACCAAGTTGTGCATGCTCCAATTAGGGTCAAGACAAGGTATGAGATGTCCAACTAGGGTTTGGTGAGCAATCATGCATGTTAGGTGAGTGAACTAAAAATACATGATCACCAATACTTGCATGCACCAACTAGGCTTTCATGAGTCACCAAGTTGCATGCTCCAACTAGGGTCAAGACAAGGTATGAGATGTCCAACTAGGGTTTGGTGAGCAATCATGCAAGTTAGGAGAGTGAACTAAAAACACATCATCACCAATACTTGCATGCACCAACTAGGGTTTCATGAGTCACCAAGTTGCATGCTCCAACTAGGGTCAAGACAAGGTATAAGATGTCCAACTAGGGTTTGGTGAGCAATCATGCAAGTTAGGAGAGTGAACTACAAACACATAATCACCAATAGTTGCATGCACCAACTAGGCTTTCATGAGTCACCAAGTTGCACATGCTCCAACTAGGGTCAAGACAAGGTATGAGATGTCCAACTAGGGTTTGGTGAGCAGTCATGCAAGTTAGGAGATTAAACTACAAACAAATGATCACCAATACTTGCATGCACCAACTAGGGTTTCATGAGTCACCAAGTTGTGCATGCTCCAATTAGGGTGAAGACAAGGTATGAGATGTCCAACTACGGTTTGGTGAGCAATCATGCAAGTTAGGAGAGTGAACTACAAACACATGATCACCAATACTTGCATGCACCAACTAGGCTTTCATGAGTCACCAAGTTGCATGCTCCAACTAGGGTCAAGACAAGGTATGAGATGTCCAACTAGGGTTTGGTGAGCAATCATGCAATTTAGGAGAGTGAACTACAAACACATGATCACCAATACTTGCATGCACCAACTAGGCTTTCATGAGTCACGAAGTTGTGCGTGGTCCAATTAGGGTGAAGACAAGGTATGATATGTCCAACTAAGGTTTGGTGCGCAATCATGCAAGTTATGAGATGTGCTTTATGAGACGGAACAAGGTGTGAGATTTGCCTTTATTATGATTGTTAGTGGCATTGGTATGGAAAAAGAGAACTCAAAATGTTTAAAGTAATTATTTGTACATGGTCATATGGGGGATTTGGCTAGGGATGAACTTAGTTCTTAATTCTACTTGAGGAAAAAACCATTCTTTTGTTCAATAATTAATCTCTTATTCAAGCATTGTCTCAAAAAGTACACTAAACACATGCACATCTAATTCTTTTCCCATGGTAGCTTACATATCAAAGTCATGGGTTTCCTTGATGGTGCATATCAAAGTGATCCGAATTTTAGTACCACAGGGCATCTTATTTTTCTTTGATATGCATGTCAGTAAGTATAAAGTTGGAACTGGCATTGGAACAAACAACTTTGGATAATTAATGGCCTCAATTCTCTTGATGAAATGTGCTTTCAATGGTGGTGTAAAAACTCTCTAGGTTTTTGTTGACTAGGATATCACTATAAATTGGATGTTAAACAAGACCTAATTGTCAAATATTGCTACTCTTTAGTACATTTATTTTCAGCATGTTTTTGGGAACTAAAAATTAATGTAGATTTTCTTCCTTAAGCAAGTAAAATTCCGGAAGATATGGAGTTAGAAGAGATAATTGAAGGACCCTATTTGGTTTCTTCCTTGTGATTCTTGAATAAAGGTGACATGTAATATATATGTATATATTTCACTATTTTGGCTGAGTTAGATAATCTTTTGTTTCATACAATTTTTTGGATGTATAAGACTGTGTGTTTTTGGATATTTTCTATAATAATATTATTATTATTTTTGGACAATTTTTGAAATTGAGATTTTTCTCCCATATAGGACCAACATGGGAGAAATTTTTGGACAATTTTTGAAATTGGCACATTTGCAAAGATCATGTACTATTTTGTCTATTGTTATCTATTGGGGTATTTTGATGAGATGGAATTAAAGGCCCGTGGTGGAACTAGGGTTACCAAGGTATGAGATGGAACTAGGGTTTGGTGAGAAATTTGCAAGTTAAGAGAGGGAACTAGAAACACATGATCACAAATACTTGCATGCACCAACTAGGCTTTCATGAACAACAATTTGCATGCTCCAACTAGGGTTACTAAGGTATGAGATGGAACTAGGGTTTAGTGAGCGATCATGCAAGTTAGGAGAGGGAACTAGAAACACATGATCACCAATACTTGCATGCACCAACTAGGCTTTCGTGAACATAAATTTTCATGCACCAACTAGGGTTTACTTCAACAAATTTAGGGTTTGTAGGGTACATGATGTATGTTAGTATGGTATGATGAACTAGTATCATAGGGTATTGTAGGGTATGATATGGTATATATTACACATGCATGCATGAATTAGTGTTAAATAGTACATATTTTTAGTATGTTATGTTATGGTACATTTTATTGTATCATAGTATGGTATGATGTTAGTGTCATAGGGCAATGTAGAGTATGTTAGTGTGTGTTACTGTGTGTAAATTAGGGTATGTTATTGTATGTTAGAATTGTATGATGTTAAAAAGTTGATGAGTCGTTTAAATTCTTCCTTTAAGTATTGGAAATTCATTTAAGTTAGCACACATGCATGAACCACACATATCATTATATCACATAGGTGAACCACACATATCATGTTCCAAGACCAAGTCAACCATGATATCATGTTCCAAGATCAAGTCAACCATATATATGTATAAATTTGAACCTTGCTTTATATTATATATGTATAGAAATAATGTTGTACAAAAATTGCCATGCCACATAGCCATAATACAAAATAGTGGATCAAAAAGTACATCTGTGTGTACATATGACCAAAAAGATACATCTAGATGTATGCCCCCTATACATTTTTTCTAGTTATCCCCCATTTTGTTGCCACTACTAGAGTCTTCGGAGAAGTGTAGCTTTCTGTTGTGACTGCTCACTGGTGATCCCCATCGCTGAACAAGAGGGATAGGTCTCATCAGTGGAGACTACAGAAAAACCAACATTTGTAAGTTAATTTACCAACCTTAAAAAATTCTATGTACATTTGTTCAAATTCCAAAACCAAAATAACATTTCTACTTACTGTACGTGAGTAAGTAATCACGAGTCTTGGTGCCTCACTAACAGTGACCCTGATTGGGTGCTCTTCTTGCACCACTTGCTCACTATCAGGCTACATAATATATATATATATATATATATATATATATATATGCTAATGTCAACAAATATACATGTACCTTGGGGGGGGGGGGGGAGAGGGTCACCAATTTGGGTCTCTTCAAGCACCAAATCAAAAAAAGATATGTACACAAACGTACAAAGAAAGTGATCTACATAAACATACCTACGGGCTCGTCAAAGGTGGGCCACCAGTTTGGTGCTCTTCCCGCACTGATGCCTCACTAGGGGCCTGCATATAAAGTAACATATATATGTCAATTTCATATAAAATAGTGAATCAGAGACATATATACTACCTGGAAGGAAAGTGATGAACTACCAAAGAAAGCGAAACATACATAGGTTTGTCTGCGGGGAAGAGGTGGGTTGACAACAACCTCGCTTTGGTGCTCTTCAAGCACCACTGTCACAATAGGTTCCTGCATAAAGTTACATATGTCAAAGCGATACAAGTTACAAAATGATTTTTCCAAAGAAAGCGAAACATAATTAAAAGCATATTTCAAATAATACCTATGTCTGCGAATCTACCTCTGCATGAGAGGGAATAGGCTGCTATATGATATACTCATCCTGGGCAACCTGCATAAAACATGTTGTATCAAAATTAGGATACATATTGAATTTTACAATCTATACTATAAATATGTAAATAAAGTTGACAAATTAACAAGTATAGTTCTTACCCCTATTGGTGAAGAACCAAACCCATAAGCAATATTGACAGTCACATCAATGTTCTCAACGTTGATCAGCGGACTATGCGACTGTGGTGTTCCATGGGACACCAGCTATATATTTGTTCACATAATTTGTTAGATAATTAAATAGAAATAAATTGCAAAACAATTGAACATTTTGACATGAAACAAAATATAATATTAAAATAATGAGTTTTACTTACAAAGCGAAGTAATCCATCGTTTCGGAAGTCGAAAGCAGGACCATAGCATATGCCTGCAGATGATGTGCAAGGGTGTGGAGTAACACGACACTCTGAAGACTCTGCATCTCCTCTGTGATCTGTAGATGGGCTCGCCATAGAAGTGCCAGCCCCTTGGTCTACATTGCCTTGGACATCAGTCCCATGCTCAAGCAATGTGTTTGCCATGTCAAATAATGCCTCATGTGTATACGAAATGGCAGGACCTGTAGGAGGATATACCCGAAGGGGGTTTTGGTGTGCATGGTGGGAGTGGCACATGGTTAGGATCTATCCTAGCACCTTCCCTATCTTGGCGCATCCCATGACCAACACCCTGGTTTCCTAAGAGATCGAAGTAGTTAACATGTTTCCCTAGGATGAATTCTGCATACAACATCCTAAGGAAATAAAATGGGATGTCCCTATTCCCATGGGGGTCTTCATCGAATACCATATACCAACAATCCATCCAATTGGCCTTTATATTTGGTTCAATGCACTAGTCTATGGAAGTGTGTGCTCAACTGGTGGGTGGAACCAATCTGGTGCTAGGGTCCCAGAATAATGAAAATAACTGGTCTTTTGTAATTTTAATGGCTTTGATGTATTTATGAGTCAATCCATTGGAGTAGTATTGCCTCCTGGATTCTCTGTATGAGGTAATGTTGTATAGAGCTCCTTGAGCATCGGAAATTGTGTTTGTTATTGTGTCCAAGGCATTGGATAAAGAATCTCTTAAATGACCCCCCCCTCTAATAGATGAGCTAAGGCGCCTTAATGACATCAAGCGCGCAATAATCTATGCGTTTCTATCTTGTTCCCCCTCTGGGTTTGGGTTTGGGTGTGGGTTAGTTTGTTGTGGGTTATTAGAGGGTGGGTTTTCCACATTGTGTTGTTCATTTGTGTTGTCTATTAAGATTTAAACAAAAAACTACAATTTATTTTACTTATAATCATTATTTGATTGTTCACATTCAATTATTTTTTTAAATTTGTTCAAAATAATTATAAAAACAATGAAATTATGGAAAAAATTAAAGAATGGAAGACTAAGTGAAAAGTATAATCTAGCATTTACCTGTCATTGGAGAAATCCACCTCAAACTCGACCTCGACCTCGAAAAGCTAAAACGCAAATTGCACTTGCGCTATTTCGCTCTTGCGGTTTTTCGCTGTCCCGATCCTATGAAAATGAGATTTGAGGGGCCTGAGGCCTCTGTTTTATTTTATTTTTTTGCTTTTCAATATCGCATATGCGATATTGAAAAGTAAGGAACTAAGGATTTTTTTAACTAAACTGTGTATGTTGTCTCATGGGAAGTGCATCCATCTTGTGCTTGCTTCCATTCAATGTTGGTGTATTCATTTCAATTAGGGATTTTAAAGGAATTTGTGTTGATTTTAGTCTTCTCCTCAATTGACTTGAATATTTATTCAACGGTGTTATGATTGTTGTCAAAATAAAGACTACGTTTTTCATGTGGAGATACTTCACAACCAAATATTTTATCTCAAATCATGGTGCTCTTCTCAAATTTTGAATTTTTCTCCAACTGGGAAACTATCTTATCCAAATCTTCTTCTATAGAAAGGATCTCAAACTCTTTCCTTTGAAAAAGTTATTTATTCTCTTGAAGTTGACTTGTTAGGTCTCCATCAATTTTCTTGGCATCTACTATTTGACTTTTCTTACACCAACAATGGTATTTTCAAATTATTCATGGTTCTTATGTATTTGTTTCAGTTCCTTTATTAGGGAGATAATTTCATCTTCTTGCTTGCAATTTTTTTCCTTCTCCTCTAGTTTATTTGTCACGGTTTGTTGTGTCTTTTCAATTTTTTCTTTCAATCCAATGTTAAGACCTAAATGTTGGGAACATTCCCCCCTATTGGGCACAGTTCCCCCTATAGTGTGGCACAGTTTACCTCCTATATGGCAGTGTATTACATATTATTGATGTAGGCTTGGGTCTATTAGTTGTTATTGTACACATATGTCTCCTATATATAGTAAGGGGATATTCTCATAATAGTAAGCATTGCATATTTTCTTGTCTTGGGTACATAATTACATTGTGTAAGGAGGTTCCTCCATCAAAGAGGATTGTTATTTATTTGTGTTCTTCATTATTCAGGCATGGATTAGTCTCTTTTATCATGTTTCTACTATTTGTGTGTTATTTATGGGACTTGGTTGCATATCATCCAAAACTAATCTTTTAGTCCCTTCTTTTGAAATATAATATTCATCTTGATAGTTTTGCAATTCCTCCATTAATGATTAGTTTTCTCTTTCATCTTTCCTTAGTTCACATAGAGAACTAATAAGTTCTTCCTCTAGATATACTTATTCTTCGGTTTCAAAGTATTCTTTATCTTTGGAGACTTTTTTTTTTCTCTCAATGAATTCATCATTTGTTTTGGCCCTGTACCTCATTTTATTGAGAGAGTTTCTTTTGAATAAAGATAGTATATATTCTCCCAGATCTATGTAGTTTAATTCCATTGTCCCATTTTGTTCTTCTCACAATATGATAGGCCACTCAAAATTGCATTCATTTTCTTTGGATTGTCTTTATGTAGATTATTTGGTATTGAACCTTTTGGTTGATTCTTTGGATTTGTGTATCCATTGTGAACTACACTCCAAATGTCAAGCTCAACAACTTGCATATATGCCTCTATTCTTATGCTCCATGGTACATAATCTATTCCATTTAAAAAGGGAACTTTTTTAGGATATACTAATTGAAAATCCATGAGTAATCTATGGGATATGTCTTCTAGTTGTCAAACTATGTGAATAAAACATGCTTTGACACCAATTGTTTGAATATTTATAGATGTTGAGATGGGGGGGGTGAATCTGTATTAGACACTTCTACTAATTTTAACTTCATCACTTCAAGTAATAATCACACATTAATAAAACATTCAACAACCATTCAATAGAAATGCACAATACATAATGATTTTACATGGAAATCCAAAGAGGGAGAAAACCACCAAAGTTGTATCCTTTATTAATAAATTGTTTTTTTGGTTCCTCATACCACTATATGCGATATGCAACATTTACAAAACACATATGCGATATATCACATATGCGTTTTGTAAATATTGCATATCGCATATGCGATATTTAACATTACAAAATGCATATGTGATATATCGCATACGCGATACATTTTCATGAACCTTAGCCCTGTGTTTGGGCTCGAGTTACTCCGAACGTACCATCAATAATGCATATGCGTTCTTGATTTGCACTTCGGCAGTGCGTTTCTGATTTCCTAAGTGGCACCAAAAATTGGAACCAACTTCGTGCGAGCGCCCTCATGTGCATGACTCCTCAACCTGTATATATTTATTCATCTAATATAAAAACGATACCCTTCCATATATTTTTTTACAACTCTCATGTGTATTTTCTACATAGAACCTGAAAACCCACATATCTTGGATCTTGAAATCTCAACATCACAAAAGATATCACAACAAAACCTAACACCTCACCTAGGTGCTATCTGCTAGTTTTGATTAAGAGCCTAACACCTTCTCTAAGTACTCACTAATAGCTCTTTCCCTAGGACTCAATATCATAGAGCGCTCAACAAAGTTTAACACCTCACAAGGGGGCTCACTGGAAACATTGTACTAACTTAACCAAAACTTTCAGATGCTTCATAGCTTAACACCTCCTATGGGTGCTCAATACTGGCTATTTTTCCTAGGACTTTAATCTCATAGAGAGACAAACAGAGCCTAACACCTCACAAGGGTTATCACTAGAAACTCTGTACTAACTCATCAAAAATTTCAGAGCCTAACACTTCTTGAGGGTTCTCCGTGGTAGCTCTACTTAATTCATAAATATTTTGTGTTCAATCATTTCAATATTCCAGTTTATTCTAGAAACTAAGTCTCAATTTCCAAGTCGTATTACATCTTGTAATTATGCATAATGAGACTAAACACTTTAGGTACTCTAGAGCCCAACAAGCTCAACACCAAACCGATTTTCTACTTCAATTTCATTAATTGGTTTTGTTTAGTGTAGAAAATTTTCTTATAAGTTTAAGAGACTTATATCCCAAGGCGTCCCCTGTGGTTAGCTCAAAAGTTTCGCAACTCTTTATTTAAATAGTCATAATGAAATACATTTAAAAACATTGAATGCATGAAATATCATAATCATCATTGAACATATTTATGTTCCAAATCCTACCAACTCCACATCAAACCAAACTTTTAATAATTATGAATATTCCTATTAGTTTTACGGTTGTTATACTCAAGTATTTCAGTAGAATTTTCAGAACCTCTAACAAGTATATTCCAAAACAATGTTTTTGTCGAAATGTATTTTTTTTTAATGAAATGATAACATTTTCCTAACCTTTCATAATAGTCAAGAAATCATAGAGAATCTAGATGTTACCTTTTTCCATTTTGAAACTTATCTTCTACTTTTGACCACCTCACTGATTCCCATTCAACAATACTTCTTGCACCCTTAAGTACCTTCACACTTTACTCCCAATTTCTTGCCAAAAATATTTGCATCACAATCTCATAAAGAAAACAACAAAATATAATAGAAAGTTGCTATTTATGATGCCCATAATATCTTTATACAACAACTAGTCTTTTGCATAATCTCAAGGCATTACTTTCATGACAATTAGTTGTAAATTATGTTCACTAACTTACACCTTAATCAAAATTCATACCTTGGTTATATAAACTTGAATTGACCTTACAAAATGAAACTAACCTTGCTTCAGGTTGGAAAAGTTTCTTTTTAAACAAGTGTACCTATACATTACAGTAACAACTTCTGTAAGGTTTATTTACATCATATTCTTTTTTCGATGTGATTTTAACCAAGACATAAAACTATATATATCAACAAGTTCAGTTTATTCTCTGGTGCATTTAAACACCTAAGTTATACATAATGCACAACCTATATGCAACAATTTCTATTGTTATGCACAATCCCTATGCATTTATCATACGTAATCTTGCATATAATCAAATCCATGTCATTATAGTCCATCTAATCATTCCTACATTTTTAAATTTGTTGCTTCTACTTGCATACATTACTCATTAAGATTCTTTCTTTGTATACTAATCATAACTTTTACCTTACTTGTTGTAAGATTAAATACCTATTAAATTATTAAGCTATTTACTAGCTTAACTACATCATGTATCCATTAGTCATTTATCATATATGAATTGTCTATGTTCATAGTCTCAATAATTATACATAGACTAGCATTTGAGTCAACATGTTGCTTGTATTCTTGCATTTAAGTGATACAACTAGTTTCATATATTTAAGCTTGTGGATTGATGTAAACTAGTTCATATACTTAGATGATCATATCATTAAAACATCACTCTTTCTATAGAATGAATTCCTATAAGCAAACATAAAATATCGTATTCCAATTACAATGTTCTCAACATACATGTATGAAGATGAGTCTATTAGGTCCGAATGTTGTAAACCTACTCTAATACCATTTGTAACAAACCCGACTTCCACCTTACTATTTACGTGGAAATGGGGTACATAAAAAACAATTCTCCTTAAGAATCTTTGAACTAGACAAGAATTTTAGTTACTTTCAATCACACATTCTATTAATCTTATTATTCATCATCATAATTTCATAAAGCATAAAACTAACTCAAGTTTGGAATAAACATTAACTTCTCAATCATTTAAGACGAAAAAATAGTGTACTTGTATACAACAAATAATATATAGTAAAATTGAAAATCATTTTCACATGGAATTTTAAACCCAATACTTCTCCTCATGATTCTTGCATAATCAATCATTTTTAACATTATCGCTTAAAACATATAAACTTATACAATAGGCATAAAATACTTTTTAATGGAATCATTTAGAATTTAAAAACTATTATATAACACAAATATAAAAGCTAAGATAAACCACATAAGGTGCAAACAAAAGGGAGACACCAATATATGTGGTTCACCCAAACCTGAGCTAGGTCCACCTAGAGGCTAGAATCGTTATTTTTTTTAGTATATTTTATCCAACAAAGTTGATTACAAATCTGCAGCACAACTGCTACAATTCTTTTCTGTGATCATTAAAAGATGAATTCCGTACATTAAAATTCACAATACAAACAATACACTCACAAACCATCAAGAAAAAGGTGAGCAATTTATTAACATCACACTCAAATTTTACAAAGGGTTTGACCGATTAAGTTATATAATTCAACTTTCTAAACACAACCAGTGGATATAAATATTAAAAAAAACACGTTATTTCCCTAAAAACAAAACCCTAACAAATTTATCAAGTAATTAAGTAAATTTTTGACCCTCCATCCAAGAGAGATCATCCCCATCACCCATTATTATTTTAAATATTCCTATAGTTAATTTCAAGTTTAAAATCTCTTTGGAATGAAATGTTGACGTTCTTTGCCTAGAAAGTCATGCAACAATAACTAAGTAAAAACTATTCAGGCTATTATAATTTATAAAAGAATAAATCCAACATAAAGTCGTGTTCCCTTATCAGTCAATACGAGAATACAACATAGCATGGGATGGTTCCAACGGAGACCGCCCAGCTACATCACTGTTAAAAGAGACAGAGCATGGGTCAATGCATTGTTAATATGCATTCAAGAATACAACAAAAAAAACTTCATTTCTAGTAGTTGGACCCTTACTTAAAAACATCCGAACGTACGCAATATCAAAATGTGATATCATATTATTAGAAGCGTTTAACCAAAATTTACGCCCTCATTACAATGGAGTTACCAAAACACAAACTATATAAAGGAAAACATTAGTTCTGAGTTTCCTAGGGACCATACCCTTATCTCCAATCGGAATTAGTTGGAAGGATCAAAGAATGTTTTATCTTCTTGTCATATCCACATGAAACACTGCAAAAAAAAAAGAATATATCGTTTATCCTAACTTTGAGAGGTTTAAACCCTATCAAGTTAAATATGTGACAAACCAAGTATACACTGTCTTGCACCCTTCTCCAAACATTCATACCCTAACTGGGTTTAAATGTATAATCAAACGAGTAAGTTTTGGGATTTCACCCTGATCAAACTTCGAATTTCTTAAAAAAAACTGGGAACAAATACAGTTGCTAATAATTCTATGTGGCGATCACCTCAATATTCAAAATTTTAGACAAATTATGGGGTGCGCCCTCTACGTTTAATGCATATGGTTGAGGTCTCTCATCTTTCGATACAAATCAATCTCCAGATCGCAATGATTCAATTTAAACACTAAACACAATGCAAGGGAACAACGATATTCCCTTGATATCGAAGAAGTGGGAACAAGAACCTATATCTGTGGTGTGTAATGCATGTATAAACAAAATTGAGTCGACTTCCTTTTTGGGAAACTGCTCCTCTACCTATATTCCTCTGAGTTTGAAACAAGCCATATGGCATATGAAATTAAGCTCTTTGTGTGCTAAACACAAATATTCTCCTCCCAAGCAACACTTGACAAACATTCGTAAAGGAAAAGACCGAATCTTTAATCTCTACAATACCCCAACCTGGACATCGGCACCGAGACATCATACAAGAAAGCACCGCCTTCCATCATCTGTCATTTGATGAATTGGGTAGGAACCTCGAAACCTTCCGTCTCCCATCTTCTTAGTTTCTTTCTCAACCTATAAAGCAACCAAATATACTAGCAACTTCTAGCCCACCTACTAACTCTTTTCGATAGCAGTCTCACCAACCTGTGGGAATCATAACCCGGTATCCTACGTGGTCGAAGAACTGAATGGATCATTATCCGAAGAACGGAAAAACAGGGGGGCGGCCGGAGGACATCCTACGCAATGGAATGGTTGGGCAACCGCGGCAATGGCCAAACGAAGAATTCATTTTACACATGCAGACGGGCATGAAGAAATGAGTCAATGAATCACTACACTATGTTAGATGCCATTATATTCTATTGTTTCCCCCGAGCCTATCCAGGCCCTGATCGAGAAAGTGTTTCTCTGGTATGTTGCGGACAAGGAGATATATATGAATAGCTCAATGCAATTATTTGGAGTAATTTGTATTAATTTTAAAAAAGACATAGAAGTAAGACTAAGGCTCTCTATTATTTTTTTATTTTTTTAGTTTATTAAATGTCTTTTTTTTAAACTTATTATTGGTTTAGTTAAATGACATTATCTTGGGTTTCTGTGCCCCACAACCTGGCTGGGTCACTGATATCAACAATGCTGGTATAATGCTCCTGGTAAACAATTCTTCATTTAATATTCCAAATTTGAGATCCAGCGGATTAGACAACCATGGTGTTGAAATGATACAATACAATAAATTAGGCTTTGAAAGCTTTTTCAGGAGTTTATAAGATATATGATACAATACATTCAACTAATTTCACAATAGATTTGCTTCAAACTCAAAAATAGAAATGAGACTGAAAAGTAATGACCATATATATATATAATATGTTTGTAGATTGTATGGCAAGCACGATTAGTTTCATCGTTCAGGAGATGGAATTAAAATTACCAGCGCCACTATCACCTGCACACAATTAAAATTCAATTCAAAATTTAAACATTAATTTATCACCCAAATTTGCATATGTGCTCCAGTTTTCCCATATGTACTGCAAATTTAATAGATAGGTCAAGTGACACTGTCAAAATTCAAGCTCTAGATTAGATTAGTGCAGGGGATAAGGCTTGACATAAGTCGTTATTCACCAATTAAACCAGTTATGAGTGCCTGGACATGTGCCTGGACCTGACCTTTTTGTTGTTTTTTATTTAACCTGGCTTGTTTTTCTTTCGATTTTGGTGGGTTGTTTTTTTTTCCTTTCTCATGTTTTTGGCTGTGGGTGCATTGAACGAAAGCAGGTTTATCACGAGGACTTGTACGAGGAAAAACCATATGAGCAAGGCCATAACCAGGATACATTAACATGCTCATATTGATATTCGAGGCATTTGGTATGTGTACTGTTATTAGTGTGTTCTATATTTTGACTAATTAATGTTTGATTTATATATTATTATGTTTATTTGTTTTGAGCTAACGGAGATTCGACTAATCCCGATCACAAGTTCATATAGTTTTTTTTTCCCTAGAGTAATTCCACGCCAAATTGACAAAGTTCCAGATTGGTAAATAATTGCAAAGGTAATATGAATACCGTTCTCTTTGAATTGGTTCAATAGAAGTTAATAGCAAATTTTTCTTGTTTGTTTTGCTCCCAAGCTCATTCTATACGATATAGTTTTTTTCAAATCGGTTCATTGCAAGTTAATATTAAATAGCACAAGTTAAGGGCATTGTTAATAGTATTACACAGATCAAGTCTCTGTTGTCTACAATTATAAATTTATACTTTAGAACCAAGGAATTAATCTCACGAAGTGAAAGAATCGGTCTGGTTCGGTCGGTTTGTAATTCCATGCCTGTGAAAATGTTATCTACTCTCAAGCCTTCAAGTTTATAACGTGTGTAAATATTATTCTGATATGTTGTGAATTCCTGCCAATCTGGACCTTCCAATATGGGCCTTGAAACTACTCGCGTCATCACTGGTCTAGAGAAAGAAGTGACCTCTATTGAGCCAACATAACCGATAGATAAAAGAACCACAAAGCGAATTAATTCCTTTTGTAGTGAGTAAATGTCATGCAGCGAGTGAATGATTTATTTTAATGGTAATTTTGAATGGCTTTGTGCAAGCAATGACGCGGATGGCTTCTTCCATGAGATGACTTCTGTGAACAACTTTGTGCATGTAGTTCATTTAGAGCTTACGTGTTAGCAGTAACATGGATGGCTTCTGGTCAATTTGTGAACCGCCGATGGATTGATTCGTTTAATGGCTTCTTATGATTCAAATGGTGGAGTTTATGAGTAACTACAAGTGTACAACCCAATCTCCATGCTGAGAAGTTGTCCTACACTTACTTTTATATATACATAATTAGATAAAAATAATCATAAATATTCATTTCCTTCAAACCAAACCAATAATGCTAAAAAAAAATGTGTACATTTTAGGAATTGGCAATCTAAAGAGAGAAAATCCTCCAATAGAAGCCTAATTATAATTATTAAATTACTACTTGTAGTCTGGCTTTTAAATTAAAATATATGACAATAAATTCAACATTTGTGTCTGTCATCAGCAAGAATCGAAATATGCCGTCAACTCTGAAGCTGTGTCTTCGGATTAGAGTCTTAACAACTTAAGCATTTCAGTTTTTAGGTGGAATGTTTTAAATACTCAGTGTCTTAACTAAATTGAGGTTTAGTGTAGTTTATCACTCACTAATTTGTTGAATGATTCAAACTTGCATATTTACTGGTTTTTACAATTAACTCTCTTCTAAATCTTGAACAGCAAATGCATTTGCAATTTCAAAACTAAAAAGGTTTTTAAAGATTCACCATTTAAACGATATCTCTCTTATATTTCTCTATGTAAAGAATAGAATTCAGCCCCAACCTTAGATATGCACCACCTGTCCACTTGCGCATGGCTATAAGACAACCATTAAATGCACCTGTCCACTTGCGCATGGCTATAAGACAACCATTAATTCATTTATTAGAAAAGAAACAATATCTGAAACGATACATCGAGAGGGAGTAAGCTAGCTGTGGAGCAATCCTCCCTTTATTGGACGAAGGAGAAGCAAAGTTAACGTTGACTTTGCTCCTCCTCTGTCAGATGGAGGGAGTTTTGCTCCACAGCTAGCTCACTCCATTGAGAAATATCTCAAGTAAGGCTAATAAATAATAAATTTTACTGATCACAAACTCTAGTTTGATTTAGGTAAGCAGTAATTTACAAATGCACCGTGGCAAAGCTTACATGCATAAAAACAATAACTTTGGGACCACCTCGAAGTTCACCCATGCTAGTGGGATATAGATTCGCGACTGGTGGATCAATTTAAATCGATGCTACTTGCTCCGCTGCCACTGGATCCTTATCTGCGCCTGAATCCGCTAGACTTGAATCACCAATAGATGGACTTGGCTTTGCTACTATTGCCTTGCCGATGTATCGGACCATGCCTTTGCCACTAGCAACCTCTATTGCCTCAGCCACAAAATATGGATATGATTTTTTCTGGAGTTAAAATTGATTTAAAATTAAGAAACAAACGTGTAATACTTAATTTAAAAACATAAAATATTTTATTTTTATTTTTATTTTTGAAAATCAGTTAGATATATCTATACTATGGAATGGATACATCTATTTTTCATTAAATTTCATAACTATCTTAATAAAATTAAAATGATTAAGAAGAATATTGTATGACTACTATACACCCAATTTAATATTAAAATAATAAATTTTATATTTTAATTTATGTAATTATCTTAATCAAGTTAAAATATATAGTTTATTAGAATTTAATTTATATATTAAATTTATGTTCAAATATAATACAATAAAGTTTGAATTATAATGATAGTTGGATATTAAAGTTATTTCAATATTGACAATATTTTATTTATATATAAATTCTTAATAATAATTAATCTTAAAATTTTATTTGCCATATAAATTTTTAATAATAATTAATCTTAAAGTCGAATAATAGTTTTATGAGTTATTTTAATTATTTACTTTCAAACAAAATTTGTTTTCCTGTATTTTATAATTTATTTAATAAAATTAATATTTTCTAAACACAAAATGAGATGAAATAGTTATTATCACAATATTTTTCATTATCTATGATTTAAATGAAAAGACTAATAAATAATCATTTTTACTAATGGCAAAATCTAGTTTGATTAACTCACCCAATTATGGTTGTATTGTTTTTATTTTGAAATATTTCTATAACATGATTGTCTCTATCGCGGTGGAGATCGTAATTATTTGCCCCATTACTTAATTGTTCATCCATCTGGGCATTTTTAAATCGTTGATCTGAAGTGGGAAAAAAAAGAAAATATCACCTAGCCTCATGCATGACTGATGTCACTTAAAATTCAGAAACCTCAAAGCAAGGACTGAACAAGAGTCACTGGTCATGAACCTCACCCTTTTTTCACACCAAATATGCATATATACATAGTGACTAGGTTCAAGCAAAACATAACAATGTCAAGCAAAAATTTCTATGGTTCTTGGATGCAGCTCACACAACAATCCCATACACCAAATGAATCCCCTAAAATTCAAATATGCAGCCAACTATGGAGCCACACCAACGCATTCACCAGTAATACCTCCATGTAGACACACACAAAAAATACCTCCATTATCTCCACAATCAGTCTCCACGTTGGTCTTCAATGTCAAAAGGGGAAGAGGCAGCTCGACGCAACTGTGACTATGAGCAATTCGATTCTTTAATCAATGCAGATTGAACTTCAAAAACGAGAGTGCTTACTGCAATTTGCATTGGTTCTAACCAAAAATATTTTATTGAATATCGAGGTCATCATGACTAATCATGCATTGTCAATGCACTCGGAATTACATATTAATATTGCCAATAAGATGAAAACCAAAACCTCGGGTTTTTTTCTTTTACCGAGAACAATAACCATAAGAACCTTTACACTTCTTCTATAACAATATTGTTCCCTTACATAAACCTCACAAGGAATCTGAACTTACAATGTTTACAAACTAAAAGTATCCACCATTTCATTTCTAAACCAAAGAATTTTCCTCAACTTAGTCTCAATGGAGAACTAAACATTGCATGTATTTAAAGAGACACAGATGGAGATACACACATCTGCAAAGACACCGTCATTAACAATCTTCTTTTCAACACACCAGTTGCAACTTTCCAACACTCCTCCAACACACAACAACAGTTCAAAGGTTAATTCCTTCGAACCAAATTTAGACGGTAGTAGAGACAAAAATACATAACCATAGAATGTTTGATCTTTTGTGCAACCATAAACTGAGGGATCATCTTGACTCAAATGCTACTTTGTCAATGATTTTAGAGACCCACGCAACAAGCTTCCTTCATTGACAATTGCCATCTTTCTAGACAAATGTCTCATGGGATGTATATAAAAGTGATCTTTTCCGCATTTCTAATGGAAACCCTAGAAGTTAGTTGAAGGAGAAAGATATTAGACATAATGGAATAATTTTATGACATGGTATTTGATATCTTGGTCATAATATTTGATTTGATCATTGATTTCTATTTTAATTTTAATTTTGAGTTTAATATCTACAAAACAAAAAATCCAAAAAAAGAAATTTCGCTATATTGTAAAGTGACTAGCACACTATGATATGCATTCTACATTATTAGAGTACAACCTTCACATATACATAAGCAAATTACTAAGAAATCAAAGTCAAACTAATTAGTGTCATTTTCACAATTGTCACAAATACCATTTCAAGTATGAATACCAATCCATTCATCATGTTCCAAGCGGCATCATTACTATTAAGCTGAAATTAAGTTCACAGTTATGGATTGAAGTTAAAAAAGAACCCCTATTATAGACTAAATAGTTAATAATAGTATTGACCAACTTTGCAAAGACTACAAATCATAAAAAGGGAAAAATGGTGTCCAATTGGATCCAAGGTCTTTGCAAAATCTCTTGAAATGTTTGAACAATAAACTGTTGAGATGATGTTATTGTAACTTTTGCGAAGTTATTGTGTTGACAACCCATTTACATGTTTTCCAAGTCAATAGCCCATTTCTACTCGTCTTAAAGCATTGGCTAGTTACAATTAAGAAGCTACTTTAACTTATCCCAGGTGACAAGGTCGGGGACATTTCCACCTCGTGGCTCTTGTTTAAAAGATAAATAAAATCAGGTATAAAGCTAACCAATCTAAGTCTGCAAGGTCCTTATTCAGGATGTAAAATAAGGTTTTCCACCTTTCCACCATAAGTTAAAAAGTTTATAAGCTAAGCCACGCAAGTAAAGGGAAGGGAGGTCATGAGGCCCTAGACAAGCCCGGTCTCCTCTCTTTACAGCCGTCTTTTGATTTAGCTCTTCCCTTCCTCCACATAAACTCCATCTAAATATACACAAGGGTTTAAATACCCTTTAACGTCCTTAACTGTTTATTTGCTTTACATTTTAAATTCTTTACAACAATATTAATTTCTTGGAAAAGACTTCTCTATTTATTACTTATGGAGTACTGCTCCCTTTATGGGCCAAAAATCTCGAATTCATAACCAAAGTTTATAAATATAAAAACATTCCAATGTCGGTAAAGATTTCTTTCTGATTATACGGTTTGCAATATCCTCCTTCTTTAAAAGAGTTGTAAAAAAATTGTAATTGTAATAATTAGTTTTAAATAAACAACTTAAAAAGATATATAAATATCACTTACAATGCTTTTAGTTATAGTGGTTTTGTTGGGATGTTACGGCTATAAGCATATAGATTTGTCCGCCAAAGGCATTTACATAAGTATACTTAAAACAAAAACAATTACAAAAGTCTCAAAACCACTAACACGTAGTTGTGATCTCAAAAAGGTTGGTTTGATCACAAGGCACAAAACAACAAAACTAAATTTAAAAAAAAAACTTTAAAAAGCGAGATGTGAATAAAAAGAAATCCTTGATTTCTTTTAAGGAAGCCAAACCTCATTCATTTCAACAACTTGCTTGAATAAGCTATCAGCAAGAGTATTATGTTCCTTGGAAAATACTTAATGGAAAACCTATTGAGATTATTCAAATTATTTAGGAGAATACCAGTACTAGAACACCAGTGCTCTAGCAACACTTTTATAACCATAACTAATCACCCAATCCACTCTGCCTATTTAGAAAAATAAATTATATACATATTTAAACATGGGTATATCTTCGCTCAAGCAACAACACTTTTATAACCATAACAAATCACCCAATCGACTATGCCAATTTTATATATATATATATATAAACATTGGTATATCTTGTGACGTTATTTTTAACATTATTTTTCATAAAAAATCAGATTCATTGAAAACAACCAAGATTCATTCACATTATTAATTTATTAAGGATTTCATTTACTTAAATATATAAAAATGAAAGAAAACTATTGATGTGGTGTGAAAGCTTAGAAATGCCAATGAAACATTTCCATGTCACCCATATATTGTTTCATTTATTTATGATATTTTTAAGACGTCTACAAAGTTTGAGATTGGAAAAACTATAAATTTATTTTCATTATGAGAGCTTAATATAGTTTAACCTCTAGAGTTTGAAATTACTTAGAGGTATAACTCTCTCTCCTTAATGGGATAGGCATACACCCTAATCAACGTCATTTGTTGGAAATGCAATCTTTGTCATTTGTTTTAAATGCATCTAAACAAAAGGAAACTTGAGATCAATATCAAATTAAATTTAGATAGGCGAATCATATTATTCCACTAGTTTCCTTAAAATTATAGTACACAAATGGGTTGATACTTACTCCAACTTCAAACGTTTTAACTTGATGTTGCTTCATATATTTGCAACAAGAATTCAAGGCATGTCTATTTCCTTAATATATCTCATAAAGGAAAGATTATTCTTACTCATTTGACAGCCACGTCTCAAAAATACAACTAAAGTCAAACGAAATTCTTTCGCAACCTCGAACCATGGTCGTTGGAACAATTACAAGTATACTAATTGCCATAATCAATTGGGACTTGATTTCATTAGTTATAGCACATAAAGGCAATGATTCTCGAAGTTTTAGTGATAGCCATTTAAACTTGATAGCAAAAGGAGAACCTATGGTGTCTCATAATAGTTATTTTCGGCACATTTGTAGGGGAACTCACTCACTCGCGAGTGTCTTACTAGGACAACTTGGATGTATCCTCAGTGATTTTGCATAAACATTTTGAAATTTGATAAGAATTTAAAAATATCTCCTGAACATAAGCTACCAGGTTTCAAATTCAAATGACAACTATCAATAGTAGAACACAAAATGAATGTTTGCTTACTGAAATACATGAAAAGGTTTCAATTTAAAATCTATGCAAAAACTGATAATGATGCAAGGGCATGTCTATGCCCAAGGTGACTAGTCGTAGAAAAAAGATTGAAGTCACCTAAGTGTAGTTGACATCCTCCACTCAAACACAGAACGAAGAGTCGAAAAAATGAAGAGTCGTGGGAATTTGCACTAGCTTTAGTCAATGACAGACGACGAGACAAAATGATGGTTGAGTTGCAAGTAGAGCAACAAGACTCAATCGAGGCTTAATGACTAGCAGAGTGAAAAGAGGCAAAGTGTGTATGGATCATTGAGTCAAATGAAGACATGAGTTAAGCCAACGACCATGGGGAGACCACCGAGAGAAATATAGGATCCCAAGGAACGAAGCCATTGGGCCGGTTGCAACAATTGTAGAGTAGTTATGGTGGTTGTTGTAGAAGGAAAGATGGAGGATCTTAATGAGAAGAGTAATTTCAAGGATTAAAATGCAGATGGTGATGCCTAGAAGCAAGTGAAGCTTCTAGAGAAAGATTTGAGCAGGATCTCGAACCTAAAATCATCTATAAATACTGGTGATGGAGAAAAACAAGGATTTTTTTTTTGTAAATCGGGATTAGACTGTTGTTGAAGAAGAGTCGGTTTGTTTCAGGAAGAATATTTTTCCTTTCTTGTAATTTTCCAAGTGTTGTGTGGTAATGGTCAATGGTAATATCGACTGATTAAATCCTTTCGTTTTAATCTAAATTCCTCCTATAAAGATAATTTTTAAGTTAATTGAAAGGCATAATTGTTGGTAGATTTGACTACAGGGACACATCTACAACCTATCTATTCTTAACTATAGGGAGGGTGAATCCTGCTGATAGAAATACATGCAATAAATGAAATCTTCCCAAGATTTCTAAACGTTTTCAAAGAAGAGATAGGGAGGGAAGGAAGGAGATTACATCTTGAAGCGTGTCGTTTGTGGACGATCCTTTTGCTCCAGCATCCTTATCCTTCAGGCCTTCATTAGCATCCTGCTAGCTAGTTCCTTACCTATAGATTTTGAAAACTTTAAAAAAGCTTGAAATATATCTACCAAATATTGACAAAGAACATATAAAAATGCATAGATTCAAACACAAAATTTGTGGGGGAACTAGATTGCATCATTTTAAAACGGGAGGAAAGTGATTATGACCCAATAATAGGTGAATCCCTTTCTCTCTTGCTCTAAACTATCCTTCTCCATCAATGCCAATGATCACCAAAGAAACTATGATGTGAAACAGACTCTATCTATCCTCCAATTCTTACAGCATGCTTTTGCTTTTCACTCTTGTCCTCCTTAATTCACCTCATATGCCTTCCATTTATAGGATTGGACTTTGAGAAACTCTTAATTATGAATGTGGGATTAGTTTTTTTGAAAGTTTTGATTATTTCCTTCGAAAAATCCACTTTCCTTAGTTTTTAGGAATTTCAACTTGTTTTTCAGTGCTTCTAGGACAATTAATGCCCATATTAGGAATTTTCCACTATGTGAGTTATAGGAACTGGGATTTGGCCCTTAAGTGGTCACGGACTTGGACTCTTTAGAGCCAACTTGCCTTCAAACATTGCTTCCTTTCTGGAAGCAGTGGTCAATCTGTTCAAAAACTCTGATCTTCATGTTGCGGGCGAAGTAGAAATATGTTTTCAGATGAACACTTTCAAGGGTGTTAATTTTATTGTTAACAAATTCCCCCTAATGTGTGAGGTTCGAAGCTATGCTGAGGGCTGAAATTCATTGATTTCTCTTTCATTCTGACACTCTTTGTGTTGATACTCTTTAGAGATCAAGGCATGATGGAAAAGGATGGTTTATGAACGCAGGAATTGGAAAAACACCTGCAAGTCAAACAAGGAAATTTCCCAAATATATGATATCCTCCTGAGGTGGGTATACCCATGCTCAATAGTACACAAGCATGGCCACGAACAATACACAATGGATCCATGTCAAAAATAAAAAAATGTATACAAGCACTTTTTGATGAGTGCAAAATATCTAGGTCTTTGTGGTGTTTTGACATGGCAGTCTAATCCTATGCAACTCGGGCAGTGCATCGATGGGTGATATGACTCTTTTTTCCAAGGTCTTTAAATAAATCAAAGATATTATGAGTGTATATCATGTGAATAAATGAGTCAATGTCGAGCATAATAAAACACCATCGGTTTACCGATCATTGTTTTATACTGTTAATAGATGCGAGGAGGCCCACCGATAATGATGATGGACTCCAAGGTACTTGAGTACAAAATGGAAAGTGTGAATAGATGTGATAAATTCAAACACTTGTAGAATCAAACAATCAGGGTTCATTGGTGTATACCCATTGTCATTTGCGAGGAAACCCGCCACTAATGACTGCAATATCCAAGGTACTCACTGGGGTTCCTAGATCCATTTCCTAGATGATGATTTGGCGTCGATAGGAACAAATCCGTCAGAAGGAGGGAATTAATGCATCTCCCATCAACTGACATGAAAATGAGATCAATAGGCTGATATAATTTGGTAGAGATGCGTAATCCAACACTGTATACTGACACATGGAAGGCCAACATGATTGTTAAGGAACATATGAGGAATGGTTGACAATGGTTTGACTTCCCTTGAACACATAACACAATGCAGAATGGACAATTGGAAACATAATACTTGAGTAATTGGCCATTGTCAAATTCATCAACTCCAGATGAATTAATGAAAGCTCCATAGATGACAGGAAGGATAACCTATCAGTGGAGATCTGTTCAGATTACTGGTATAGCTTCCTAAGGAAAATGTAAATGGTGTACTAACATCGGATACAAAATTATGTATCATGTTCAATGGTGACTATTATTGATTGTTTCCTTTATCTCAAAGATTCAATATGACACGATTCAAGTTTCCCCTTTTTTTGTATTTTATATTTTATACTTTTTACTACTTTTTCATGTTATTAGCTAGAAAAAGAATAAAGAATGCTATAGTACATAAGAGGGAAAGATTGTTGCAAGGGAGTGTATCTATGTTTCAAGAGCACGGGTCAGGACAAGGTAAGGAAATGTACTGCAAACATGGTTTTAGTTAGTTGTGCACACTCTTTCAGATGTTCCCTCCATAGGTAGGCTATTCGAGGTAGGAGTATGCGTTGACAGATGGTGAAATAGAACCAATTAGCTGTGATTGTCATCCAATATGGGATTTTGGCCAAGTAGGACAAAAGGAGTGATGGTTTTACTTCATACTGATTCTTGTGAAATATATCAACATCATGGATCATGGTATGTCGTTAAAATCCTAGATCAAATAGTTTGAAAATTTCAATTTCGCCAAAATCCTGTAAAAGTAACCATAACCCAACCATTTAGGAAACCAACAGGCTTCAATACATGCATTTAATATCTGAAATAACAAAGATAAGTAGATGACACATTTTTTACCATTCTTGTAGGAATCACCTCTTTCATGGATGCATCTCAGAAGTAATGAACCATTTACTTGGTAATCTGTCAGTTGTAGATGAGTCTTCATGGTGGATTGGGAATTTGAAACAGTTCAAAAGTGTTTTTTGAATTTTCCATATATTCAAATTTTTATGAAATTATTTGGACATTTTTTGTTGAAGAAAAATATACAGAAGGAGAAAGCGTTTATGCTACTCTTTTTGGTGTGTCCAAAGTTACTGTAATTTTTTTTTTGAACTTAAACACACTTTTTGGTTCATGATGTAAGCACTTTTACATTATACAAAGGAATGTTACTTCGAAATTTACTCATGCTTTGAAAGATTTGTTCAAATTAGGTGCCATGCATTCAAAATACATGCTTTCTTTATTAGAATGATGTATGGCAAAGATGTCAATCAAGGATGTAGTTAGCCAAGGAATAAACTAGACTATTTGAACTTCTAGGAACATGAATGTATTCAATGAATTAAAACTGACGTTCTAGAAGTTGAAATCGTAGAAAATTTCTAAATAGTATAGAATCACAAACCTGATACTGACCATTTAACTAAGATACAACAAGTCATGAGTCCAGTTTCACAGTTATTTGTTGGATGCCAAGGGCGTTGACCTCGACTAGAAGCTTAATGGCTACGCTATACTTTGAACATTATTGGTCGCAGGTCCAAGGAAAGAGCCTCCCAAACTAAGGAATTGATTTTCAAGTGTGAGTATTACCCATGCAGTAGAAGCAATGTTCTGAGATCCACGGTTGGCGCCATCCACATATCCAAAAATAAGTGAAAGGTTCCAATGACATCTGTTAAGTACAAGTAGCAAAGAAGATAAGTGTGTGCACGAAATAACTATTGTACAAACGTTTTTTACATATCATACAACATAATACAAAAAAAATCCGCAAGGCCTCAGTCTACTCAAGGTATTTTTTCAGATAGAGACCATTTTTTATCTCCGACAAGGGTTACCCATCATAATTGACTAATTCATATGCACCTCTTTTCAAAACTATTTTGACGAAAAGTGGGCCAAACCACTTAGGTACAAATTTCCCTTTTCCTATTTTATCATTGTCTTGGTCATAAACCAAAACCAAATTTCCTTCTGAAAAGACTCGAGGAGGGAATTATTTTTCATATTGGGATTTGACTCATTTCTTGTGTGCTTCTACGTTTAATGAGGCATCTCTTCTAGTTTCATCAAGAGAATGAAGATGGAGGAGTCGTTCTTCTTCTGTGGAAGTGTTGGTTAAGAGTTCGATAGCCAGTTTTAATGATGAAATCTCACATTCAATCGGAAACATGGCTTCTTCTCCATAAACCAACTGGAAAGGAGTGAAACCAGTCATTGTTTTAGCTGAGGTACGGTAAGACCAGAGAGAAGAGAATAACTTTGTATGCCAATTAGTTTTTTCCTTATTAACCGTTCGCTGTAACATGGTCTTCAAAACCTTGTTGATGGATTCTACTTGACCGTTGCATTGGGGATAATATGGTGAGAAAAAATCTTGTCGCAATCCTAGCTTGGTCATAATTTCATCCATAAAGGAATTCCTAAAGTGGCTCCCATTGTCTGTGACAATTTTTTTGTGTACACCGAACGTAATTATCACATGATTTAATAAGAAATATGTTGCAGGTTTAGCCATTTTTTTGAATGTAGGAATTGCCTCAGCCCACTTTGTAAAGTAGTCCACTGCTAATATGATGTAGTTATGTCCATTAGATGAAGGTGGTTTGATTGTCATATAATCAATGGCCCATTTTGAAAATGGACCCGCGGTTACTACAGGGTGTAACGAAGCAGGATGGGTACCCATTTTTCTTATATAAATCTGGCAAGGATGACACTTTTTAATGACATTGATGTAATATTTGAAGATTGTGGGCCAAAAGTAGCCTACATGCAATATTTTATGGTCGGTTTCCCACCCAAAAAGATCCGCCGCATGCTCTTGCATGACAATCATTCAATGCCTGCTCAACTTCTTCATGGACTAAACAACATCTTAGAAGTAAGCATATTCCTCTATGGCATAAAGTATCCCTAACGATGAGGTATCTTCGTGCATGATATCAGATGCGGCGTCGTTCAATGCTAGGGAATTGAGAATCTATCCTTCGAGTTTGGAGATATGTAATTAATGTTCCATACCAAGGATCATCAGTGGAAATGAGAAATAAATGTTTGTCTGCTCGAGACAACTCTTTTATTTTTTCTTCTTTATTGTCGGGTAAGCCAGACACTAGTTCTGCAAATGTTAGAGACTTCTTGGCTTTAACGTTTACGAATTCAAGATCAAATTCTTGCAAAATTACTATCCATTTTGAATACTTTCCACCGATGATTCGATGGGACAAAATGTGTTTCATGGGGTTCATTTCATCGACTATAGTCATTTTTCTTGGAAGTATATAATGTCTAAGTCTGTGGACAACATGAATTGCTGCCAGGGATAGCTTGTCTACCTGGGAATATTTGAATTCGGGGGCATCTAGGACCTTACTAATATAATATATGACATGTTCTTGAGATGAATCATCCTCTTGGACCAAAACCATCCCTAAATTGGATTCGGTTGTCACCAAATTTGGTAGAAAATCTCTAATATAGTCTAGGGGACTAAGCAATGGGGTTGACATGAGGACTTGTTTCACTGCATCAAATGAGCATTGGTTTTGTTCATCCCATATGAAAAGTGCATCTTGTTTTAAGAGACACATGAAACCTTTATAAATTAAATTTATAAATTTCAACATAATTAGCAATAAATATTCTCAAGAATGTTTCTTTTCCTTATAGACTTTGAAGTTGTCTAATTTTTTTTGGGGAAGGAAACTGAAATATTGCCTCAACCTTAAGGGGATCTACTTGTATCTCATCCTTGGATAGAATGAAACCAAGTAATCTCCCAGACTCAATGCAAAATATGCATTTATGTGGATTCCATCTAATGTATACTATCGACATCGAAGGAAAACAACATGTAAATGTGCACAATGGTCGGCTCTTATCCTATTTTTGGATGTCAAGTCATTGAGATAAACCTCAAAAAAAAATTTAATATCATGAAAAGCATATGACATGGCTCTTTGAAAAGTAACCTCGATGTTTTTAAGGCCAAAAGGAATTTTTTGATACATGAAATTTCCCCATGGGAAAATGAAAGAATTTTTGTGTTGGTATTCTTTCTTAATATGAATTTGGTTGTAATCGGAGAATCCATATATAAATGAAAAGATTTCGTTACCACAAAACTCGTCTATAATCTGATCAATGAAGGGTGTCGGATAATTGTCTTTGTGACAAGAAAATTTTAAATCCCTAAAGTCAATACAGACTTAGATTGTCCCTTATTTTTTATTGGCTGGAACAGGATTGGATACCCATTCAGTCAATGGTACAGGGTAAATGAAGCCAACTTTCAACAACATTTTTACTTTTGCTTTGATGAAAACATATTTCTTAGGATTCATTGGATGTAATTTTTTTCATACAGGTTTGACTTTTGGATAGGTTTTTATCTCAAGTTCGACGATGCTAGGATCAATGCCTGACATTTCCTCATATGACCAAGTGAAAATATCACGAAACTCTTTAAATAAAGTAGTACATTGTGTGATTTATTTTGGAGAACAGTTGGCACCTATATTGATATTCTCAATGATGCCAGGTTTGATGGATATGTTGATAGGAATGGTTTTTGAATTTTTTGCCAAATTTCCTTTCGAAGGCACATTGTGTGTTTGGATATTGCATTGGTACCTTTCCATATCATCATCAAGGTAAAAATTCTCATGTTTTACTTCTAAGGAATCTGGTTTAGAAAGAAATGATGATCTATGATGCATGTCTTCCCATGGTCATTATGAGATATTCATGACATCCATGATAGCTTCATCGGATGAAAAGGTTTGATCTAAGATGTCATGACTGTTGGGAGTATTGATAGCCCATACAGGTGATGTATACAGATCATATTCCTCCAATGGATAAGGATTTTGATCCAATTCTGCTGAAGCATTTTGAATTGATTGATTTGATATATCTATAGCAGATAGTAGTGTGCTACTCCTAATTCAATCAAGTATGTCTGAATATATTTCCTTTCCTCTACTTGCTTGAACCTGGATGTCCGCTACCGAAGTTCCATCTTATGAATTGGAACCCATCGTCATATTGGATTAGGTAAAAATGATTAATGGAAAGTGAATTTATAATGTGATGGTGAAAACTACAGCAATTTCAGGGGTGTATATTGGTGGAGGGATTGTGAAGGTTCCCATGAGGGAAGATTCTTTGAACATCCCAACTCCTACATCTTGAATCATGACTTTTGAATTCTCCACAAAAAGGACATTTGAGTGGATATTGGCTTCAAGTGTGCAATAATCTAATTGATTGATCGTAATGATGTTCACTTGATGGGGGAATAAGACTACTAGGAAAAACGAATACACTACTTCTGTCATTGCATGTATCCAACTACGTCCCAATAATAGAGTGTAATCTATGGATGCATCCACTACCTCAACATCAACTTGAACGGTTTTTCCTCCTAATTCAATTGGGAAAGTCGTAATGAGTCCATGAGGTGGGAACGAGTGTCAATCAAATGCTTTAAGGAATTTATTGGATGGTTTCAAAGTGGGTGACCCTAATCCTTTCCATCATACTAAAGACATGAAACAAGCGGAGTCTCCTTCAACTATAACAGTTCAAAAAATATTCACCCCATGTGAAAACACTTTGATTTGAAAAGTGGCATGCAATCGAATCCTACGTGTGAGTTGTTCTAAATGAAAGGTGATCAAACTAGTATCGTTCATGTCAACTGCACCAATTGATGACAATAGTTCTTTTCTTTGAGTTAGACAACTTTGTAATACCTCCAAGGCCGACATGGCACAAGGTTCTTAAGCTAAGTCTTCCACTATACTATAGTTTTGAGCTTCTCTTGAATTAGGATTATGTTTTGATTTACTTAAGACCCCTTTTGGGGGTCGAGGCACTATGTCAATGGTGTGTTTCTCGATAGTGAGAGAGCCATTTGGTTTTGATCCCAATGATTCTGAAACACTAGGTGGTGTGTCAAAGGAATGAGCCCTTTTTTGAATATTGACCTCATGATCTAGTCCAAAGATGTTGGCAATAGGTTGATTGCCCCCTTGCATAGGGTTTGTTTGGTTACCTCCTTGAGGAAGGTTTGCTTGGTTTCCCCCTTATGGGGGTACTAAAGGTACAACAACCATTTGTTTCTCTTGTGGAAAAGGTTGACTAAACATAGTAGGTTGTTTTTTGCCATTGCGTTGAGACAAAATTTGATGAATGTCACTCATATGAGGGAATAAGTGAGTAGGATGATATATTTGACAAGTTTCGTAAGGATATTTGTTTTTCTATTTCTCTTGATTGCCTTTTGGTTGAGTATTCATTCTAGGTGCATCTCCTATCCCAACATTAGCATTTGGATTTTTTTTTTTTCTTCTTTTTTCCTTTTTGGTGTATGGACTAGACCATGAGGATTTCCAAAGTTTGGGTAGGATTTGCAGGTTGTTGGTTTTCCTGGCCATCTGTGTGGTGAGAAGTTTGAACCAACATTTGTCCCATTTTTTGGGTAAGTCGATCCATTTGGATGACAAAACCAATCACACCATCGAAATGAGATCCTTTCGATGGCCTTGCTGGATCAGATGTGGGTCTCGTAGCAAGAGGTATTAAATAATAAAGTGTGCCCAATTGTGAATATATCACATCCATTTGTTGGGCACTCAGAATGATTTTATCTTCGGTCATGGATCCTCACATAGCTACATCTTCGGAAATATTAGGAAATAGTAATTTTTCAAACCAATATGCTAATATTGATGGGGTATTTCTGCTTTAATAAGCCTTCAACGTCTCCTCCACTCATGTATATGATCAGAGATGTGAGTAGAAGTGGATTTCCTAAGCGAAGTCAATACTTCAGTACCCCTCTCATAGCGGATAGGTAATTGAAAATGTGTAAAAAATACCATAGCTAAAGATGAAAAATTTGTGAATATATTATGTGGCAATACAATGTACCATTTCGCAACAGTTCCCATGAGGGTCCGCTGAAACAACCTCAACCTTATATTAGCATCGACTAGGGAATTGGATGAAAACCATAAATGAAATGTCATCACATGATTTGATGGATCATCCCCTGATCGTCCATTGAACTTGGGTATGTCTGAAGGAAGTTTGGCTGGTATGGTTGGCCATCCATTCATATGTAGAATAGGATCATTGCTCAGTCGGGATAAATCCGGTAGATTCAATGTGGCTAGAAATGGTGATATGATAGGTGTCTTCATAAGTCTTTGATATTTGGGTGGAACTTGATAGTTCCATTGACCTGGGGTATGATTTATGTTTCATGGTGTATTGAATCCCTGAATATAAGAACCCAAAAATATTGGTTATTCCCAAGAGTTTTCCCATTCCATTGCGGTTTGGCATTGAAAGGTGAATTACCTCCTTGCGTATGTAGACTCCAACAAGGTTTATAGTTTTCTGGGATTTGACCATTCCAAGGATATTGTCATTGTAATTGAGAATTATTCCAATGTGGATTCCCCCCCTATGGGGGTAGGTTCATGAAAGACTGGTTACTTCTAATACCCATACTACTCGATTTTAAGACAAGATTCATAGGTGGAATGCCCCTAGCATAGTTGTCGTTGGAGGTGCAGGGTTACCCCCAAACATAATGTTAGGATTAGTAAGAGGATACCCTCCTTGGACAGTTCCACTCATTTGTGGGCGATGGCTCCAATTGGTATTCATGTTCCAAGGTCCATTTCCTCCACTAGTAATATCACCATTCCAAGGTGTAGAGTTTCCTCTATAAGTGGAACCTAGACAAGTATTAGATTGACCAAAAGGATTCAAATTAAATCCTTTTAAATTTTGACCTTGATAAGCCCGAACATATGGGAAACCCATGTTTGGAAAGGTACACCCTCCATTAGGGATACATGTATATGAAGTGGATATAATTCTAGGATTGGAACCTAGAACTGTACAAACTGGCACTGAAGTGTTGGTTGAACTTATATTATTAACAGGTACAATAACTGTTGGGATTTTTGTTGGGGTTGAATTGAAGGTATTACCTTCTTCGACCACTATTTGGGGTTGAACCGATGTAGTTCCTAGAGTCTATGAAGAAACCAAAGGGTTAAGTGTCGAATTTTGCATGTTCTTTGGATATGTGAAAAGAGGGTTAAGGTTATCCAATGATTCATTTACTGCAAGTATTACTGGGTATGAAAGATGCAGCGGTGGGTTAGCATGATCACTTGTATGGTTTTATATTGTTTCAATGTCAAATGGACCAAGATTATTAATTGTTTCTGTAATTGGTTCAGTATTGGATTGATGTTGATCTTCTCTATTATTGTTAATTGAATTTAAAAATTGTTTAGTTTCAAAGTCTTTTTGTATCCTTCTCCATGTTTTATTGGGGCTTTCAATTTCTAGTGATGCACCTCGTTGTCGTCGTCATTGGCGAATCGGGAGAGAATCCACTTTGAATTTTGAATTTTTAGAATTGAAAAATATATATGAAAATGTAATCAAACTATTCTAGAGGAAATATAGACTTGAAACAGAAACAAAATGGTCCATACCACTAAAAATGTCCCTAAGGAAGCAACAAGCAAGCTTCTTTCCAAAAACTAAAGGTTTAGTGGAAAGTTATATTTTTAGAGGGCCTTCCAAAACGAGTAGCCCTTGAGGGACATTAAGCCTCAGGAATTACTAAATAGTGAAGGTACGAGAAACAATTACATTGTTATTTAATCGTCGGGGGTGAAAGTGTTAGCTCTTGGTTATTCACCCTCCCAAGGAGCTGAAACAAACTTGCGTCAGTCTCAGGAATTGCAAGTTTCCCCCACTCACAATTGCCTCTCTGATGCCCTGGTTACCACTTCACAATCGGTGATCGAGTAGAACAGTCGTCAGTCCAGGATAACTCACATAGACTGGGTATCTCAGAAAAGTGATGTCAACCAGAGGACTTGTCACTTAACTGAGACAGTGTAATGTGCTCATATCCCACCAACCAAGCAAGAGGGGCGGTACCACCCTTACTAATTTGGATTGACCTCGTGCTTAAAGATTGTGTTCGAAGCTCTTTACCATCAAGAACTCTTTGCTACTAATGGGTTTAACTATATTTAATCAATGCTAGTTTCAAAATTTTGTGGCTCTGGAGTGTTAACTCAGCACCTTAACCCAAAGCCCTAGCCTAATATTGTTGGTAATATCAAAGATAAAATATTGGTTGCTTTTATATTAAGCATTGAATTTAAAGGTAATTCGATTAGTTTTGGGGAGTGGAAGTGAAACTAATGATGTTGATACTTATGCTACTGAACCAAACCAATGCACAAATTCTTTTAAACCCATCTTTTCATTCGATGAAATTCTATACTATAGGAGAGTGAGAGGTTCATTGATATCCTTCATATGTGCATACTGCAAAATAAAATCACTTTCAATTTTCTAGCAAGGGTTCAAGAGGTTGGATTCAATTATCACTAATTAGAAACAAAAAATGTTTGAATATTCAATGTTTTCTTGTTTCCAATAAGTCTCTTAAACTAATGTGTACATGTAGGAACATGATTCAATTTTTGTTTTTCATTACCAGAATTTACACTTGAGATCCACTTTCTCATTCACAGGACCACCCGAAAGCGTAAGTGAAGAGGATACTCATGCCTCGACAATATGCTTCAAAATTTCAAAGGATTCCTATTACACCTGAGATCCACTTTCTCATTCAAAGGACCTCCTGAAAGCGCAAGTGAAGAGGATACGCGTGGCTCAGAATTTTTCTAAAAAATAAACCTATCTATTACACTTGAGATCCACTTTCTTATTCACAGGACCTCCTGAAAGAACAAGTGAAGAGGATACTCGTAGCTCGAACACAACTTAGCTTAAGAAACTTTACAATGACGAAAAAGATCATCTGATTGTGTTTAAACTGATCTTGAGTGGTAGGTCATTATTTTGAGAATTTATGTGAATTTGATATTAAATGATGGTATGAATAGTGTCTTAATGGTGATTACAAGTTTTTTACTAGGTCATCAAGTCCGTGTGGATTCAAAATTCATGGTCACAAGAATTTATAAATTGAAACAATGTCATGTTCTTTAGTTTTTTCAACAAACTCCTTATGTCACTATGTGATAAAAATGACCAATTTAGTCCAAATTTGAGACATTAAAAACTGAAATAAATGAATTAAAGGGTAAACATTTCATAAACATTCATATCTCAACATTCTTTTCAAGGAAAACTTTGAAAAATACAAAAAAAAAAATACTCCTAAAAGTGATTTTTTCCTAGTTTTTTCTTAAAAAGAGTTTTCCAATGCTTCCAAAATTGAGGGAAAATATCCCCAAATTATTCAAATGATCCTAAAAGGTAATACTAGGATTTAAAAAGTGTTTTAGGATGTCAATTAAGGTTCTGCAAAGTTTCAAAACAATTCATTCTAAATTCAAAAATTAGAGATCTCCAAAAATTTTAAACTCAAGCCAAAATGCATGGCAAACTTAAAATCTTTCAAAAAATCTCTGAATATTGATAAAAGGGAAGAAAATTATGTCTAAAACCTCTGTTAGAATATTCATAAGACACCTACAACAGAAAAAATCAATAAAAATGTCCAAAAATTGAAGATCTCACCATCAAAAATCAAGAATCATGCCTTTTTCAAATTTCAACCATATGCACACAAAACTTCAAAATTCTTCAAAGAAATCCCTTAAGGCTTGATAAAAAATAGGTAAGTACTATCTAAAAACTATCTTATAATATTCCTAAGACACCTATAACATCAAAAATCAACCAAAATGACCCACAATTGCAGATCTAAACCTAAAAAAATTCAAGAACTGTGAGTTGTTTCGCATTCTGGCTGGAACACCTTTGTTAGGAATGAATAGAATAGTGATGGAACTCTTTCTACTCTTTGTAAGGGAGCTAGAGGAGGCTGGAAATCTATCTAATATGTATAAAGGTGCAAGAAATCCGGAGAGGGGAAAAGAGGCAGATCTAGGCCCAAATTTCTTGCAAACAACAAAATAAAAGGTGGATTCAGGCTAGTTTTGACCTCTAAGGCTGAATTAAAACCTTATAAGAACAATATCAAGCATGAATAATAATATTTGAAAGGTAAAAATCACCCTAACAAATGGGAATTTATAAAGAAAACTTGTTTCAAGAGCATATCCCCTTAGCTTCTGAGCGGAGTTGCCATTATGTTGGTAGATTTGACCGCAGGGACATGTCTACAACCTATCTATCTGTAACTATAGGGAGGTGAATCCTGCTGACATAAATGCATGCAATAAATGAAAGCTTCTTGATATTTCTAAACTTTTTCAAAGAAGAGATAGGAAGGGAAGGAAGGAGATTACCTCTTGAAGCGTTTCGTTTGTGGACGATCCTTTAGCAGCTTGCTAGCTAGTTCCTTACCTTTAGCTTTTGGCAACTTTAAAAAAGATTGAAATATATCTACCAAATATTGACAAACAACATATAAAAATGCATAGATTCAAACACAAAATTTGGGGGAAAATCAGATTGCATCATATTAAAATGGGAGTAAAGTGATTACAACTTAATAATAGGTGAATCCCTTTCTCCCTTTCCCTAAACTATCCTTCCCCATCAATGCCAATGATCACCAAAATAAAATATGATGTGAAACAGACTCTATCTATCCTCCAATTCCTGCAGCATGGTTTTTCTTTTCACTCTTGTCCTCCTTAATTCACCTCATATGCCTTCCATTTATAGGATTGGGCTTTGAGCATCCCATCTCCTAATTATGAATGTGGGATTAGGATTTTTGAAGGTTTTGATTATTTCCTTCAAAAACCCCACTTTCCTTAGTTTTTAGGCATTTCAACTTGTTTTTCAGTGCTTCTAGGACAATTAATGCGCATATTAGGAATTTTCCACTTTCTGAGTTAGAGGAACTGGGCTTTGGCCCTTACGTGGTCACATACTTGTCCTATTTAGAGCCACCTTATCTTCAAACATTTCTTTCTTTGTGGAATCATTGGTCAATTTATTCAAAAAATATGATCTTCATGTTGCGGGGGAAGTAGAAATATGTTTTCAGACCAACACTCTCAAGGGTGTTAATTTTATTGTTAACAATAATCCTTGGAAAATCCTTGAGTTATGATTTGTATGCCCATTACATTTGTTGTGCACACTGATATGCAACATATGTAGGTAGTTTCTACATTAATTGATATAGAACAAGAAGTTATCCTACTTAAGAATTCCAGTTGTGTTTATAGATGGGAGAAACTCTAGCTATGGTTGGGTAGAATTATAGAATATGTGGTGAACCCAGTTCTGTTTGGGAAGTGGTGATTTAGTTGCGTGAGCAAGAGTTATGGATTATAGAGGCATTAATGTCACTATTGACCGTGAAATGCTTGAAGAGTGTGTCCAAACCAGGAGAAGTCTAAAGAGTGAGATAAAAACAATGAAGGAATCCAATACGAGAGGAGTGGGGATAGAAACTCTTGATAATTGTGATGAGGAGGTTCAGGATGAAGAAAATGCCTCTGAGACTGAAGAAGAAGAGGACCCAAGAGGAAAATGGTTGAAAGTACTGTTTGAAATGAAGGGTAGGTATAAAATGGAGGTATCTACCTACACATGTAGTTTGAACCATGAAGAGTTAATAAGTTGGGTCAGAGAAATGGAAAAATATTTTGATATGAGAATATATAAGACCCCCAAAGGATAAAAGTTTCTTATCCGAATATGAAAGGTCATGCATCATTGTGGTGGGACAATGTATAGGATGATAAAGTAAAGAAGGAAAAGGAAAAGGTGAATACTTGGGACATAATAGGGACTTAGATGAAGGATAAGTTCCTCCCCATCGACTACATTATTTATGTGTTCATAAAATTACGAAACATATGACAAAAGGAGTTGAGTGTTATATAATTCACCAAGGAATTATATTAACTATATATCAGGTTGGGGAAGATCAACGAAGAGGAAAGGGAATTATCAAGGTATGTGAATGGCATGACGTATGCCATTTAATACGATTTGATCCATTTAAGGTTCAGGATGGTTGGATAATCCTATTAGTTATGTCTGGAGGAAGAGGAGAAACTATCCAAGAATACTTTGATGAGCAGGAGAAATTCAACGACTCAAAGTTAGATGTTTGTTGTTTCCAGAGACCAAACTAGTGAGCCATAAGAGGAAGAAGGTTGTGAGGAGAAACGAGAAGAAGGCATGAGTAAAGATAGTACACCTGAATATGAACAAGGAGTCAAGAATTCTAGGAGTCAAGGGACATACTAATAGAGAGGAGCATTCACAAGGAGACATGCATACTAACCCAAGGTCGTCTCCTATAAGTGTCAAGAACTAGGATACAAGCCATATGAATTCCCAGAAAATGTGCATATCGCAAGTAGACAATATACCAAAAGTTAGGGACTTGATGAAAAGACTGGTATGAATATGAAATGGATCTTAGTAGAAGTCACGTTGGAAGGAGGTCAAAAATTGAGGATCCAATAATCACTGTTGCACCCAGGGCGATGGGAGGAGAGAGATATGACTCAAGGGAAATCTAATTTTTAGACAAAAGTGAATATTTGAGATAGATTTTGTATAACCATCACCGATGAAGGAAACATAGAGAATTTTATCTCAATAGAAGTGATAAACAAACTGGTTTTGAAGTGTCGACCAAACTTGGATTCCTATAGAGTGTTGTAGCTATAGAAAGGACACCATGTCACGATGACATGACAATTCCTGATCAAATTTAAGATTAACAAGATATATGACAACATGCCATGCGACATGATTTCGATCAGGATTAGATAAGGTAATGAGTGGAAGACAACCTTCAAGTCAAAGGAAGGGTTGTATGAGTGGTTGGTTATTCCATTTGGGATGACTAATGCACCAAGTATGTTCATTAGGATGATGAACAAAGTATTGAAACCATTTCTAGGCAAGTTCGCCAAGGTGTATCTCAACAAATTTCTGATTTTTAGTAGGAAAAAGGTTGAACACTTGTTGCATCTACGATAGGTACTATAGAGGTAGAGTCAAGATAAGTTGTTGGTGAACCTGCAAAAGTGTTCCTTCATGCAAAAGGAGTTGGTATAGTTGGGGCTTATAATCTCAATTTAGGTGTTCAAGATGGACTTAGAAAAGGTGAAGGTAATCATAGAGTGGATTGAGCCAATGAGTGCCATCGAGGTGAAAAGGTTTCATGGAATTTCTAGTTTTTATCGAAAGCTCATAAGATATTTTAGTCGGATATGTGCACCACTAATGTCGTTCATGAAGAAGGGTGATTTTAAGTGGATGGATGCTTCTTAATGATCTCTTGAGAATATGAATCAAAAGGTGATGGAGGGATTAGTATTTGATATCCTAGCTTTTGAGAAAGTATTTAAAGTTGATTACGACATAAGCAGGTTACCAATTAGAGTTGTGTTGAGCCACGAGGGTCGACCAATTGCCTTATTTAGTGAGAATTTGGATTATTCCAAATAGAAATTTGTGGTCTATGACCAAGAGTTTTATGCCATTGTATATACATTTAAAAAGTGGAGGCATTATTTGCTACCCATGGATTTTTTACCATTTACCAACCACCAAGCTCCGAGGTCAGAATACTCAAACAAAGTTGAATTAGAGGCATATGAAGTGGGTTGATTTCATGCATAGTTATACTTATATGTTGAAGCACAAGTTGGGGAAGACTAATAGGGCCATCGATGCATTGATTCATTGCATTATTGGTAACGACAGTTGTTCAACTCACCGGGTTAAAGTTAATGAAGGACACATATGAAGTCGATAAGTATTTTTTCAATTGTTGGAAGGTGTTGAAGGAACCATTGATTATTTATATAACCCCATACTTGGATTATTTCATCCAATAAGGATACATGGTAAAGAATAAATTAGTTTTCTCTAAACCATAATGTGTTAAGTGTAAAGAAAATATTTGGGCAATAAATGTTAGATCATAAATCATTACCAACAAAAATCATAACATATTTTTTAATAATCGAAGGCTTTATTTAACAATACCATTGATATCTCATTTATTTAACAAAGAGTGTATTCAAAGTATGGTTTTATAATTCCTATCATGGAGCTTAAGTTCTACCTTTGTGTATAATTATCAAGTACAATCGTTTGTAGGTACATAATCAACTTGAAAACACATTAATTTTGAAGCAAAAAAAACTTACCCTGCAGTAAAAAATCATACACTTTTTCAAATTGTTTGAATACCATTAATTTTTAATCTTTTAACATTAACCTACGCTCCAAAAAAAAATTTCAAGACGTCATTGGTAAAATATAGGTATATGAAAGACCGGAGCATCAACAATTTTATGCAATAAAACATTTAAAAAGACAAACAGACCGACTTAGTTGCAGAAATCCATGTGCACAATCAGAGCTTCCTCCAACTCCATGTATTTATTGTAGAATCTTTGAAATGTGCCTTTCATAACTTCTACATATACTCCAACAACCCATCTTTTGCAAACGTGACTCCTCTTTTAACTTGGAACCTATTTAGCATAAATAGAACCAAATAAAAGTTACATAAATTAAAATAGTTCTATGAGGCAAGTGTAGGACCACATGATCCTAAATTAGGCTATGTAGGTGTAATACAACAACTTAAACTCAAACGTCGAATTACAAATAACTGGCATGATCACGGCATCGGTCACACAATGTTTGTAAAACTCTCCACATTTTAAAAATTGTTAATAGATCTGACTTGTGAGCGTCGTGATGATAGAACTTCCCTCCACTGAATTGATTATGGAGATAAACATTTGAATTTCCTTTCGACTTGGTATCCCATTAATACAAACCCACGTGACCTAGCGATTCATTATTGTGCACAATGCTCCACTGCTCCCTATACATGGAGTGTAGTTATTACAATTAATACAAACATTAATTCCGTAATTGAATAGTTGATTGAGCAATGCCCCAACCCATTGTATAAATGGAATACGAAAGAGACAATAGAGGTAGTGGAGAGATAGGGAACAATAGAGGCTACTAGATCCATGTGGAATAGCTGCAAGTTACACTAAAACTATTGAAACACTCTTGAATTCTTCTTAATAAATGTAATAATCTTGAATTGTTCTTAATAAATGTAACTTATAACTGTAAAAACATGCACATCAATTAATTCCTTAAATTTAAATCATTTATTTTTAGGCACGACTAAGAATATTCTAGCATCATTGAAATCTAACCACTCATTTATCAAAAAATTAAAAATTGTGGTACTCTGTTCCAATTGTATTGAAATAGAGATGCATATCAACATAGTTATAAAATTGTTTGTTGAATATAAAAAATTAAATACCCTCCATGGGGTGTTATCGAGTACATGGAAGATATGATTGGGTTCAGCTAGAAGGTCGCTTGGCAGCTCTCTCTCACAATAAGCTATGACGACATTGGTTTTAAATCCTCTCACATCACATGTCAAATATATTGCAATTTCCTTTCCATATTATGGAGGTGATGATGACTTTATCGTACATGGATGAAACGATAACTCTTAATGCACACCAAGCCTCATCAATGAATACTACAATTGTCTTTCAACATGAAAATACTTTGCATTTAGCACTATTGAATGGTGAATTCTAGATTTTTAAGGTAGAAATCAGGGTCTTGTTGAATCATCTACTATCGTTACCATCCTTATGAATTTCACTCTAAACATGCCTCAGTTGCGTCTCAAAGGAATATCTTGTTGTGCTTGTGAGACGTGTTTTAGGGAAACTCACAACACCAGTTTCTCTTCAGGGTTTGAATTATACTCCACTAATTATTCCTCGATTACAATGAATGATGAAAATGTGCATAATGATTCATCTAATTTGCAGGATGAGTCTGAATGTTGGGGATGGAAAATCAAATAATTTGACAAAGAGGTAAATACCTTTGGCTACAACAATCCTATTGACTATCCTCATTAGAATTCGTTGAAAATTTTGGACAATGTCTACAATGATGCCATTAATTATCAGTAGGGTGGCCACCATCCTAGCCCCTCGCATGCCCATTCCATGGTTACGAAATTTTCAATCCTCCATGACAGTGACACATTGTTTAAATCACTCTTTGGCATAGTCTTTGACAATTGCAAGAACATGGAGGACTTGAAGTTTGAGCTAGATCAAATGATTAAGAGAATATCTTTTTGTCATCACCCACAGGAGGTTCACCATCGAGGAAATATCATATCATGGCCATTCATATTCGGGATTTGAATACTCCTAAAAACCTCAAAAAAATATTTCCCTATATTAATGGGTCAAGGGAGGGTTTTTAATTTGGCATAGTAATATAAATATTGGGGTTTACTTTATTTGGGTGGGATGAAGAATAAATTCCAAATAGTGGGATGGATTCATACCTCGAAATCATGGCATCAATTAATACCTTCAAATTGTGGGTTGGATTCATATCATTCCTAGTTTTTTTGTTTTTTTTAACAACAACGGATAGGTTTTGTATTTAGCAAAACTGTGGCAGAGCCACCAAAAGATTACAGCTTAAAAGTCTGGGAGGGAGGATATCCTCAGCCTCCCTGATATAGTATCCAAAATTACATATCCTCCAGTAACAGAGTTTGAGAGAATATTCAGTCTCCATCAAACCGATTTCAGACACTAAATGCAGTAGGCGTAATTCGAGAGGAATCACAACAACAGAATGTTTAGAGCATCCCATGGTCCAGTTCGCTGCATCTTTGTGCATCAATCCTTCCAATTTCTGCTCCATAATGCCCACATGTGAGCCCAGATCTTCCCTTTCAGCTTCCTCTGCAGAGCCCGATCCTCCCTTCCTATTCCAACATTGGATTAATAGTAGAGGCTTCCGAGCTACTGCTGAACTCATTTCTATAACCCAAATTGAATTCTGAAGACGTCTCAATTTACCCAGATAGCGATAGATCACCAAATAAGGCCAAATCCCAAATATTCGGTGAGAATCCTGAATGAGTTCGTGATAGGACATGGTTACATCCTTCGATGGAATGTGATCACGTCTACCTGATATCTCTGCTCCGAGCATGTTGATAAAAGCAGGATAGCCTTCCTGGGCGAATCTAGCATGATGTTCCACCATTTCCCACGAACTCCTAATTATTAGCCATGATTTCAAACAGTGCAAGGTATTCAACGAGTTTCTAAGCGTGCTATTCCCAGGTGGTAGTCCGAACCTGTTCCTACCAAAATGTAACTTGCCCTCAGGGAAATAACAGAACCATTTTCCCATGATTAGTGAGAAGTTCCCCCTTGCTTAAAAGGACTCCATCATTGGCAGTTGTATCAGCTGCTGAGTTTAGCTTCCGGAGAATGTGGTGTATCTCTACTTGATTGAACGTCAAGATAGTCCGTTGAATTCGATTAAGAGTTTGTCTAAGTTGAAGATTTGATATTCTGGAGCTTTGATTCAGGGCCTGGATGATGATACTGGAGTCTCCAAAAACTATTAGATCATTTATTCCCATGTTTTTTGCTTGGATCAATCCCTGCCATAGAGCTAGAGCTTCTGCCATATTATTGGTTTCAGTTCCTAGACCCCAAGAGTACTTTAACAGCAGATTATCTTCAGGGTCGTAGAGCACCCCTCCACCTCCTGCCTCCCTTGGATTTCCTTTCGAAGCTCCATCAAAGAAGAGAGAGTTCCTGTTCAGCTTCTTCCTCCAATCCATAAACTCCCCTAGTTCTTTCCTGAGTTCCCACACGGCCAGCTTTGGAGAGCTTGGGGAATAGGGAAGGGATTTCAGTAGATCTGGGTTTAAACTCGAGAGCCATACTTCTTCAGATGTCTGCAGCGTTGTATTGAAATATTGCTCCCCTTGGAACTTAAGAGAGTCCCCCGAGAGGCTTTTGGCTTTGGAGACAACCTGTTGAGGAGAGGAGGAGATTCCTTTGAAAATACGACAGTTTCGTTCCAGCCATAGTTTCCATAAAATATATTTAGGCATAATCAGCCAAGCATAAGCAAGCTTGTCCTTCTGATGAGAAACAAATGGGGAGGTGCAGTTCTGGTGACAAAAGAATGAAGGGATATCCGTGGGGGTAGCGACTTGCGTCCAGGGCATGGTAGCCAGTCTCCAGACCTCTTTCGCAAAAGGGAAATCAAAGAACAAATGGAGAGACTTCTCTTCCTCCTTTAGACAGAGGGAGCATTGGGATGGCCCTTCCCAACCTTTTTTCTAAAGAGTTTCTGCAGTCAAGACACTGTTGTGAGCGAGCAGCCAACTGAAGTGATCCACCTTTGGTAGAGACTTAAGTTTCCAGATACTCTTCCAGACTTCTGGGTTTGTAGGGACATTCGGAATTTCCTTGAGAGCTCTGTATCCTTCGGCTACCGTGTAGACCCCTGAGTGTGATCCCCATCCTCTGCGATCCTGAAGATTGAGAGCCACCGATGCTTTTCCATGCAATAGAGATAGAAACTGGAGCTGTTCGTTGAGGAGATGCTAAGGGCAGTCTAACAGAGCCCAATCCAACCAGCCCCCAGTCCCATCCTCTCTCCATAATGAGATGTCTGCAAGGGTGATTTTTCCTTCAGCATCCAAGTGTCTCTTGAATGCTTCCATTCCTGGGGTGAGAATATGAGGTGGTTGACCCACAATTGAGTCCTCCCAGATACGGATTTTTTTCCCATTTCCTAGAATCCAAGTTAACTCCTCTGAGAAGAATGGAAGTGCTTTTTTACAGAGGGAGATCATCGGGGAGCCTTTTATATTATGAGGAATCGTGTCCAAGCATCGGGTCCTTGTTCCTGTAAAGTACTTTTTCCACAGTACTTGTTTACTCCAAGTCGATTTGCCTGAGACCAGATTCCACAGGATCTTAGCTCCAAGAGCTAAATTTTGTGCCTTCAAATCCCTCAAGTGCAGACCTCCTTCCAAATATGGAGCTGTGACTTTTTTCCAACTGACCAGAGGTATCCTGTTTTCATTATTCTTCCCTCCTTTCCATAGAAATCTGTGAATGATCGCTTCCAATCTAGCGAGAATCGATGCTGGAGCTAAAAGGAGAGAACATTGGAATACCGACATACTGGCTAGAACAACCTTTATTAGCACTGGTTTACCTGCTAGATTTAGCCAGGACGCCCCCCAGGCTTTGATTTTAGCTTTCAGCTTGTATATCAATGGCTCCCAACTTGCTGCTTTAGGAGTTGATCTGAAGATGGGAAGTCCCACCTATTTGAAGTCCGTCCATTGAGTTCTTCCCTCAATTGCTAAGATTCGGGAGATTTCTTGCATTTCAAGCGGAGTGCAATTCCATTCATAGACTTGACTCTTGTTATAATTAATCTTGCTCCCTGAAGCTTCTTGGTATAGATCTAGATCATGTTTGAATCTACGCGCGATGTTAGGGCTGGCTCCTCCCAGGAGAAGGGTATCATCAGCAAATTGGGCATGATTTATATCTTTCACTCCTCTGACCATATGAAGACCTAGAAGGCCTTGCTGAGTTCGACTAAATTCCAGCTGAAAGCTTAGCGCTGAAGCCTGAATGGCATACAGTAGGGGAGATAGCGGGCAACCCTGTCTCAATCCCCTTGAGGCTTGAAAGTATTTGGCAGCTCTCCCGTTTACTAGTGGCGTAATCCACGGAGCCGCAATGCAAGCTTTTACCCAAGATATGAATTCTGGGGCAAAGCCAAATCTGCTCATGACCTGAAAAAGAAAATCATGTCTCACATGATCAAAAGCATTAGCCAGATCCAATTTAACAACCATACCTTTATCCTTATGGGCAGTGATTGAGTGAATTGCTTCTTGAACTAAGATGATATTATCATAAATGTGTCGGCCTTTGATAAATCCTCCTTGGTTTTCTGGAATGAGTTTTGGCAAAATGCCTTTCAATCTGTTAGCCATGACTTTTGTTATGATTTTGTATCCGATATTGTAGCGAGAGATCGAACGAAATCTGGCAAAGGAGCTGGCTCGTTTTTCCTTAGGTATCAGAGAAAAGAAGGAAGAATTCGTAGCTCCTCCTAATTTTGTACAACTCTGGGATATCCAGACCAGCCTCAGCAAGTCTTTATGCACTATGGGCTAGCAAGCCGTGAGGACTCGGGCAGTAAAGCCATCAGGTCCCAGGGCCTTGTCCGAACTCATTTCCTCCAAAGAAAATTGGATTTCCTCCAGTGTGACCTGTGCAATGAGCTTATGATTGTTCTTAGGAGAGACTTTCCTGGGAATACAGTCCAAAATTTCTTCAGTACCTGCTTCCGGTACTTCATAAGATTCAGAATAGATATCTTTAAAATGGTTGTGGGCCGCTTGCTTTATCTCTTCAAATTCTGTCAACAAATTATTGTTGTGATGAATTTCTTTGATAGTGTTGAAATGTTGACGGACTGCTGCCTGCTTATGAAAAAACGCCGTGTTCCTATCCCTCGATTGAAGCCATGGGTTCCTTTATTTTAACTTCCAATAGTCCTCTTCTAATCGACATGCTGAGTGGAGGGCTAATTGCAAATATTTTTCAGTGTTTAGCGCAGCCTGGTCCATATCTCCCTCGGTCCTGAGAATGTGGTTTTCCTGGGCTTTTTCTGCTTCCTTTCTTTGTTGATAAGGGGATTTTTGAAGTTTGGCCCATTCCTTTAGGGATTTTTTAACCCTTCAGAGCTTTTCTTCCCAGACATAAAAGGCTGACCCTCGGACTGGAAGCTTCCAGGTAGCTGCAATCATAGATAAACAATCTTCGGAAGAAGTCCAGGCTGGATTAAACCTGAAAGGTATAGGTCCCAACTTCTTGTCTTGAGAAAAAGTGAGGCAGATTGGTTTATGATAAGAAGCACTAAAGGGAATAATTGAGGAACAGGGATCCATCCCAAGAAGATGTAAGGATTGCTGAACTAAGAACCTGTCCAATCTTGCTGCGATATGTCTTGGACCAATTCTTCTATTTGTCCAAGTATATTTTCCTTTAAGAGGTTTTATATATTCTAAGTCCCATTCAGCTATGAGATCCTCCACCCACTCATGCGCAGGATCTCTTATGGGATTTCCCCCTTTTTCTCTGCCTGAGATAGGGTAATATTTAAATCCCCAGCCAGAATTAAATTTTCTGCAGGATTGGTGTTCAGATATTCATGAATGGAGTTCCAGCATTGGTACTTTTCCCCAGGTGCCATAGGCACATAGATATTGAAAATGCTTAATTTTAGACCAGTCTCTTTATGAAGAAGTTCTGTTAGAATCCAATGGATGGTATAAACAAAATGAGTTAAATCAAATCTAATTTTATTCTAGAGCGTCGCTACCCCTCCTGATGCTCCTCTAGATCTATTCGCTTTAGCCTCTGCTACTGACCAAACTGAAGGAGCCACCTGGAGGAAGGGCTGCTCTGCTAGTTTTGTCTCCTGGATAAGAAGGACTTCGAGCTTTGCTATTCACATAAGATCTTTCATGTCTAAAACTTTCGATTTGCTGCCTAATCCTCTACAATTCCAGGAGACTATATTCATTATTTACCTTTAGGGTTTGAAGATGCCCCTTTCGATGCATTTGCCTGATTCCTTGTATTTTGAGGGGTATCTTGTCCCAGGAGCTTATGGAGAGTTGGCTGGTTTCCTGCAAGTTTTTCTGCATATGTTTCAGCCTCCCTTTTTTCCTTGCTAAATTTCCTTCCTTGTTTGCCTTTAGTTTTTGGATCCGGGTTTTCCCCTTCAGAGGAATCTTCTTCCGATCTGTCTTCTAGGGCTTCCTGAGGTTGTGATTTAGTTGAATCCCCTTGGTTCCTTGCAGAGGTTTCTTCCTCTGGCTGTTCTCTTATGCCTTCTTTCCCCAGATCTGGTTCAACCACAGGTTCTTCCTCCGGGACTTCCAGAGCTGCGAACCTATTGTCAAATGTCGGAGGGTCTGGCGCTTTCAGAGCCGTAAAAGTTGGGTTAGGACTTTTTGGATCTCTCTTCCTAGGAGCTCACTGTCTTTTAGTTTTCTGCCATCCTTCATCTACCTTTTCCCCCCTTTCTTTAGTTGACTCTTGGATTTTAGGGCAATTTCTTTGAAAATGTCCATATTCGTGGCAGTGCCGGCACTTGAACGGCAACTGCTGATAGTCCAATTGTTGGTAGTGCTGCCATCCCTTGACCTGAAGATTTATGGATTCCGGTAAACCATCCTCTAGATCTACTTCCACGCAGATCCAGGCGTAGGAATAGTTTCCTTTAGGATCTGCACTGTCTATGAAGCGTCCTAATCCATTCTCAATCATCTGAAGGGAGTCCGAATTCCAGCAATGGATAGGAAATCCTGGTAATCATACCCAGACTGGAATAGCCTTGGGAATATCTATTGCAGGGTCGAAATCTAGGTTCCAGCGGTTCAAATACAACCCCTGAGGCCCCATAAAATACGGTCCATTCCTAAAAATCAAGTCTTTGTCCTCCTTTGAGATGAACTTAAACAAAAAAAGCCCCTTTCCTACTAGATAGCTGGTGACTCCATTCTTGATGAGGGGTCTCCAATTGTTCTGAACCCAGGTTTCCATCGTTTTTGGATTGGGCCAGAGACCGATGAACTATCCCACCAGTGCTCGTTCTGCCAGAGAGACAGCAATCCGGATCGATTTCTCCTCAGGTAGGGCGATTTCAGGGACTGCCTTTAACTTTTTAACAAATTTCGGGGGCAGAGCTGATTCTATTCTCTTCCCTTGGGTCGAAATCAACCGCAGGAAAGATTCCTCTTCCTCTGAGAGATGGGGGGGAGGAGGTTCTCCTCCTCCTGCGGCCCTCATTTTGAATCTTGGGATGAACCCTAACTCGCCTCAGAGCCTTGCGCCTCAGACTCACGCCTCTAGCTCTGCGCAAAAATATCATTCCTAGTTTTTACTAAGGAAAACATTCCAAATTATGGTCTATATTTATACCTCCAAATCACAGAATGGATTCATTTAATTGTAATTGTTACTATGGAATATGGTCCAAATTATGGGCTATATTTATACCTCCAAATCATGTATTGGATTCATATTAATCCTAGTTTCTTGACTACTCAAGTATTATTAGCTAGCCAACTTTTTGTTATTCGAGAAATACCAAAGATGTGAGTCAATTCAAAATGTAGTAGTTCATGCATGTTTATGTGTTGGAACAAACACTAGAACTAGTTTTCCTTCCTTTGCATATTTAGTTGCTAATGTGTTCCTTGTCCTCATCATTATGTGCATTCAATCCTCAAAGTTACATTCATAATTGTAATTTCAATTCTTATATGCAACACATTCGTCTTAATATTTTATTGGAACTAACATGAACATAGGTGAAAATCTAAATCCTAATTTATGTACCATATGCATTATCATTACCATGAAATGGTATCGTATAAGATTCATCTTCTCTGTGTCTTTATAAATATTGTATGTTTGAAACTTAACAGTGACATAGGTCGTGAAGAACCTTAGCAATGAATATCTTACTTCGTAGAACAATATTACATATAAAGGAAATCAAAACCGTTATCTACAGTTAGATAACAAGATTATTAACGAGAATGTACTAACTAATAACAATGAAATCCCGAAGGATTATTCAACATTCCCCCCCTTAATCCAAAGGGACATCTGACATGCAAAGCTACATTCTAAATTTTTCAAACTTTTCACGGCCCAATGCTTTAGTAAAGATATCTACAATTTGCTCTGAAGTAGAACAATGTGTCAGATGAATGGTTTTGGACTCAACATGATGTCGAATCAAGTGATATTTGGTGTTGATATGTTTAATTCGATCATGGAATTTTGGATTCTTGGCCAATTAAATTGCAGAAGAGTTGTCGACAAAGAGAGGCGTTGAAATCATAAGTTTCTCCTGCAAGTCTTGAAGTATTTTACGAATCCAAATGATTTCTTTTGTGGCTTGATCTATTGCAACATATTCATCTTCAGTTGTAGAATCAGCAGGAACATATTTCTATTTTGATCTCCATGAGAGAGTTTTTGATCCAAGGTTCATCAAATAACCTGAAGTAGAGACCCCATGCTCTTTATCTCCATCAAAATATGAATCTGAATAACCAGTGAGATGGAAGTATGATACTTCAGAATATTTGATTCCATAATATTGAGTGCCTTTTAAATTTTTGAGCACTCTCTTTGTTGCATTCCAATGACCTTCACAGGGATGATGCATAAACCTGGAAAGTATTCCTACATCAAAAGTTATGTCAAGACGAGTAGTAGTAAGATAAATTAAACTTCCAACAAGTTGTCTGTACTTTGTTGGATCTTCAAATGTGCTACCTTCATTTGAAGTAAGCTTTAGATTCTTCTCCATTGGTGTAGAAACAAGATTACAATCCTGCATACCAAATTTGTTCAATAATTCTCCAACTTAATTTTTATGAGAAATAAAAATGTGCTTTGGTTTTTCATCTACTTCAATTGCTAAATAATAATGTAATAATCCCAAATAGGTCATATCAAAAACCTTTTTCAACTTTCTTTTAATAGAGGCTATATCATCATCATTATTTCCTGTGATAAGCAAATTATCCACATAGACAACTAGATATACAACCAATCTTCCAACTTTCTTGACAAATAAAGTTGCATCATCTAGATTGAAATTCTTATAATTCAATCTGAGAAGACGTTCAATTAACTTTTCATACCATGCTTGGGGTGCTTGCTTCAAACCATATACAAATTTTACCAATTTGCATACCTTTTTGTCCTTGACCTTTGATAGCAAAGCCTTTAGGCCGAGTCATAGAAACATCTTCTTTGAAGTCTCCATTGAAGAAGTCAGTTTTAACATCCATATGATGTTTTTTCCATCCTTTTTGTGTTGCTAAAGAAAATAGAGTTCAAATAGTGCCCCATTTAGCTATAGGAGCAAATGTTTTTGTGTAATCAACACCTTCTTTCTATGCATATCCTTTTCCTACAAGTCTCGCTTTGTGTTTTTCAAGTGATCCATCTGCTTTAGACTTGTTCTTATATATCCACTTGCAACCACTAGGTTTGGTTCCAATTTGATGGTCCACCAACCTCCAAGTTCCATTTTTTATGAGAGCATCATACTCTATTTGCATTCCACTTTTCCATACATCACTAGTTACTGCTTCTTGAAAAGATGCAGGCTCATCAAAAGCATAAAATTTTAATTCACAATCTAATGTGACAAAATCGTCATAATTTTTTGGAAATATCTTAGTTTGTATCAATCTACGAACTTGTAGTTGTGGTGCTTGTTTTTTTTCTTCTTCAAAAGCATGTTTTTCATTATCTATGAGACTTAATTTATCCATTCCATTAACAATATTATCAACTACATCACCTTCTGTTTCATCAACTTGTGCATTTGAAGAACTTGTTGCTATAGAAGGAAATTCCCAAAATTGACTTAGAACAGGAATCCCCCCTTCAAGATTTTGAAGTTCATTATCCATTTCATGATAGATTTTTTTAGAATGAAATCTATCAAGATGAGCAAGTTGTTTATCAATAGTGAGTGCATATTTCTCAAATTCAATAAATGTAACATATCTGGAAACAATAAAATTCCTATTATCTTCATACAATCTATAATCTTTGGAAGTATTATAATACCCCCAAAAAATACACTTTCGACTTCTTTCACCCAATTTATTTCTTTGTTGCTCAGGAATCAAAGCATAACATGTGGAACCAAAATTTCTAAAATGCTTGACAGCTGGAAGATGGCCATGCCACATTTCATAAGGTATTTTGTTTTGTAATGCATCAAAAGGGAATCTCTTCTTAATGTAGACATCACAAAGAACTGCTTCTCCCCAAAACATTAACTTAACATTCTTAAAAACATCATTAATCTTACCATATTCAACAGTTTCCTATTCATACGTTCTGCCACACCATTTTGTTGTGGATTATAAGGAACAGTGGTTTGATTTTTAATACCATTATCTAGAAAATATTTTTCAAAATATTGAGATGTATATTCACCACCATTTTTAGTTATAAGGGTTCCAATATTGAGCTAAGCTTCATTTTTAATCCACAAATGAAAATTTCTGAATGTATCAAAAGTTTCATATTTTTCTTTTAATATATAAACCCAGCACATCCTTTAAAATTCATCAATAAAAGTCATTATGTATTTGTTACCATTTTCTGATGGAATAAGCATGCATCCACATAAATTTGAGTGAATAAGACTAAGCTTTCTTGAAGCTTGAAACATAGAATCATGGAATGGTTGTTTACTGTGATTGCCTAAACTACAAGAATCACATTGGGAAATATGCCTTGGAATAGTAGGAATCCCTTGAAATCCTTTATTCTTCATAATAATGAGACTATCATAATTAATATGACCAAATCTAGAATCCCATAACAAGCTGGAAGATAAATTACTATGATCCTGAGCCAAATTTGCAAAATTCTGTGAATTGGATGAGGTACCATTCAACTTTAAAAGTTTTTCATCTTTCACTCGAGTAATTACAATCACATTATCATAAGCTCTTCTAATCTCAATGATACCATCAAACATATGTATTGAGTGATCTTGTTGTCTAATTTTCACAAGAGATATTAGATTTCTCTTCAATTATGGAACATAAAGAACATCAATAAGTATGTAATCAGCAAGTCCTGATAATTTCAGTCTAACAGAGCCAATTCCTAAAGTATTTAACTGAGACTTATCTGCTAAATGCACTACCTCATCAATTTTATCACTAAATGTCTCAAAACATTATTTTTTAAATGCCATATGACATGTGGCTCCAATATCTAATAACCAAATGTCATTCCAAGAAAATTAAGTACTAAAATCTTCTTCAATTCCAAGATTAGAATGTGCAACAACATAATGTGCAGATTCAAGAGGGTTACCTTTATCGTTTCCTTTATCTTGTATTTGCTCCTTCTTGTTAACAATTTTCTCCCAAGAAGTTCTAAAATAACTGGCAGTATGACCAGTTTTTCCACATCTATATAACATTGTTTCTCTCCTCGATTAAATATTCCACCCCTTCCTCTATATTGTCCTCTTTGTCCTCTACCTCGACCTTTGCTTCTATTTTCATGCTTTGCAAATTCTTCTTTGGATTTGTGTCCTTTCTGAGCAAGACACAAAGTTTCTTCATTGGGATTAGACTCCTTCTTCCCAAATGCTTTCTCTCTTTCTGCAATTTTCTCAACAAGTGTTTCAAAGGTCATAGCTTTCATCTGGCCACTAGATTGAAGTGATTCTAAATAGTGAGTATAGGTATGATATAGAGATTTAATAAATGTAGTAAGTTGAATGTCAACTTTTACACCAGTTGCAGTAATATCATGGAAAATATCTCTAATTTCATAAGCAAGTTTCATTGGATCATTATCTTTTAATTCTTAGTTAAATAATTTCGTTAACAATTGTATCATTTTAAGCTCAAAATGTTAATCATACAAATATTTTAGTTTCTTTAATTGTTCCCTACAACTTTTGCTAGAAACTAAATTTCTACTAACTTCTTCACTTACAGAGGCAATGATCAAGGAATAATCCTTCTTGTCCTTGGTTTTCTGTAATGCTAACTCTTCGGTATTAGTAGATGGTACTGATGTACTTTTATCCATTTCGTCTATTGCTTCTCCATCTTTCTTATCTTCGAAGTTCTCATTTTAAAAAATTATATCCCACATATCATTAAAAGTAAGGGTATTTATAACTTTACGAAACCCTTCATGATAATTTTCTTTACTAGATAGATTTGCTCCAACAATTGAAATTAAAGAATTCATTGAAATTTACTGTGTAGTAAATTTTTGTGTACAAATTACAATCTGATCTATTATTTTCCTCTAAGCCAACGTCCTTTAAAATATTTTTATCTTTTAAAAATATTTTTCCAATGGTTTAATAATTCAATTTAAAAAAAAACCTTGCACTCAAATATAAATGGTCGTTTAAAAACTTTTATTTTCTAAAACGAATTCCCCAAAGATTTGATAATTAATGTAAAGTAACCATCGGAACGCAAATATAAATGACGACTCTCTTCCTTTTTCTTTTTTTCTTAAAAAATAAGAAAATAATTCTTCTAAACAATTTACGTGCAGTCTCCCCTTTATGTGCATCCTTTCTTCCACAATCTTTACTAAGCAACTCTCCTTTCTTGGTGATACCTCCTTTGTGGGATGCTCCTTCACATGCTCCTTCTCTCTTATCAAGTGTTTCTCACCAATGATTCGCTTCCTTGTTTTGATATGTAATGTCACTTCTTCGAAATTTTATTAAAATGACTAATTTTTCACTTTTTCTCCTGTGTCAACCTTTGACTAGTTTTGATGTCTAAGTCTCCAAATTGACCCAAATGCTCCAAAATATTCTGAGAAGGTGTATGAATGATATTAAGGTTTGAATATGATGTTCAGGAATGATTTATGACCCTCCAATTACTTATGAATACTTTTTAAATATTCCAATCAAAGTAGGAGCCTTTACTAGCAAATTTGGGTTCCAAATCCACGTGGGTAAATGCTGGAAATGGCTTCTCAAATGCTCCCAAACCCACTCAAATTTATGAATAGAGGAAATGGATGTTTAAGGGACATTGTTAAGGTCTCATATGCATCATTATTCAGTTTATACAGGTTTCTATGACCCTTTACCAAACAACTACAAAATCACTAATTTGACCCTTGGCGAAATGACACCAAATCTTCTCCAAATGAAATTAAACTGAGTAAAATGACATCAAATGATTAAGTGATGAACATGAAACTTTTAATTCTCATAAATTACAGTCCATTCATCATAAATATATCAGAGATACATTCTTCCATTCGAAATAATCAGAATTACCATGGCATACATCAATATAGTAGGGAAATGGTCATTGTTTGCACATTAATAGTCACTTTTAAATACAAACCTTTGATATTTTGACCTGATACTTTCTGAGAATGAATAGCAGAGGATATTAAACTTATTACAATTAGAAATGGATTAGGATAACCTCTCCCAAATAGTGCAATAGCTCACCCAAAGCGTAATCCCTCCACAAGCAAGAATATGCAATAAAAATTGGAAATGGTTGAGAAGAAGTGTTGCACTATAAGGAACCACAAGCTTCCCTGTTTATTACACCTACAAATAAAAACTCAATTAAAGAAAATAAAAACTCCATTAAAGATCGATAAAAGACCTGAATGGCCTCTCCAAACACCAACTTGGATGGGAATCTTTCACCCTCGAACTTGGCTAAGGCAAGAAACTAGTCATCCACTAGCTCTCTCAATTCACAAATGCAAATTTATCAAATGGTCAAAATCCCTTCTCTTGGTTGATCCTTGTATTTTATAAACATCATTATCCTTCTAAGGTTACCAATCCATCTACAAACTCAAGCCAATTTGAATTAGGGTGTGTCCTCAAGATTTTCCATGTGTCATCCCTTTCCTATCCTTCCATCTTCCCCCAATTCGAGTGGGAACCCATTGAGCTTCCCCAACTCACATGATCTCCCTCTTGGATGCAATATTTCAACCTAACATGTCATAATGGTCAGATGTTAGCCTTAAAGTCTGCACTATGTCATAAATGTCATAGCATATTCATCATCGATGTCATAGATGTCATAGATGTTAGGGAATCTATCCCAAGTGTCCAAGAAGCTCCCATTTGACTCTTCCTCTCCCGTGTAAGTTACATTTCTTTCCCAATCCGACCTATGAGGCATATGGCCAAGTGTATTATCCTTCTAACTCATCCAAGAACATTAGGATTCTGATGGATTCGAAATTGCAAGAGGAGGATGCCATGTGGCATAAATATTCTGGCTTGAGTGTGCCCCATAATCTCCATGTGTCTCCATGCTCCATTTCCACTTCAATTTTCTCTTGTATTTATTTAATAAGCTCCGTTTTTAAACATTTATTTCATTCTAATGTGTGAACATCATTTATTAGCTCCATTATTAAAATTCCGAATGTATCCATCCAACCTAGGGAACTAGTAGGATTTATAGAATTGTCCTGCTATGCAATTATTTGAATGGAGACATTACATGATACCACTGAAACAGATCGTGAAGAACCCCAAAAATGAATATCTTACTTCGTAGAAGAGTATTACATATAAAGGAAGTAAAAATCGTTATCTACAGTTAGATAACAAGATTATTAACGAGAATTTACTAACTCATAACTGAAATAATATTTACAATGAAATCTCGGAGGATTATTCAACAAACTGTGGACATTTTCCCCTCTCCTATAGAGATATAAAAAAACTAGATACAACCCAAGAAAACGTAACTAAATGTTGTTAATTCCCTTGATTGAAAGAATAAATGTAGATGAAGTGGAGGAAATTCATTGCATCTTCTGAACAACCCAAATCCAAGGTATACACATGATCATATGATGTTATTGGAAAGTAAGAGGAATTTCTATGTTCATTTGGGTTCAAACATCAATGATGTTTGTTTTGATAGGAAGGAAATAAAGTCCATCCATGAAATGGTTTTAGTTTTTCAAAATTTGGTATTTTAATTTATTAATCTTATAGAAAACATGATCTCTCTACGACTATACTTGTATTTACATGATATAAAATTGGTAGATTGGAAGGCTTGGTGTGAAACCTGGAATTCTCATATCTTCTAAGCATTGCAATGATTGTTGTACTATCAATATTTTACATTTTTTATTAAATTGATCTCTTGATTGGGTTTCCTTTTACACATTTTTCCTTCCCTGTTACTATTATGTTGGGTCGTAATAGTTGGGTCGTCCACTATCCAACGCTACAAATTGAGTGCAATCCCGGTGGGATAATTATTAGAATTATAATATTATTTTCTTTAGCATTTGGTTTGCTTATACTAAGATGTGTTAGGGATCATGTTTGTTACACCTTGATAATATGATATAAAGGGGTATTGAAAATGGGTTGATAAAAATGGATACCTACAATATCTGGTGAAAATAAGGGTTTTCTTAATTGGAAAGACATACTGGGAGGGGGTTTAACAATACAATTTTAGGAGGGATTTTCCAATATTTAGTAAAATTAGGGATATTCTTTAATATCCAACAAACAGTCGTGTTGTGTAACACGTTCACTAGGTGAATCCCCCATGTATTCACCATGCTATCTTTACCAGGTTTCCATACTCAGATTCACACCGTGATTGTTCATGATGTTATTCTCCTTAATGAACCCATCCTTCTCAACATGGGAGCGGTTGGCAATTTCAAAGTGGATACAACTCTAAAATCTAGTTATCTTTGTTTCACCGTGAAAAAATACTGTCTTCCTAGTCTAGTTTTGTTAGTTTTAGTTAATTTCATATGTTCAAAACTTTGTTAGCTTTTTTTATGGCTTTACAAAGCCTCTTCATATTAGGCTTAAACTCTGGCTTAATATCTAAAGCATTGCTTGGATTAGCTCTCTATCATATGCCTCTATACATTAGCTATGTACATTTTTTTTTATTTCTGGATCTAAAATATAATGTTAAATATAAAATTATAATGTAATATAAATATTTATCTATAAAATTATAAAATTAATTATTAAATATAAAAAATTATAAAATTAATTGTTGAATATAGAAAATTAATTATAAAATATAAAAAATTATAAAATTAATTGTTAAATATAAAAAGATTAGATACTTAAACCAATTAGTTAAATAGCAAGATTATTATTTTACTAATTTTTTTATATTTTTAATTTAATTACAAACTATAATAGTTAATTGTTAGCATTCTAATTAGATTTTTAATAAAATTAAAATTAAAATATAACGTACCAATCAATGATTCCCATTACATTTTTGTATTGATTCATTAGGAATCAACATAACGCATTCATTAATGTTGAAATTCTATAATTTTATCTTAATATAAGTAACATAGATTTATTTTATATTAAAAATAAAATAATATATTTTGATTTTGGTTTAAAATGAATTTTTATTAATTTTTTTAATTGTAAAATTTAAATTTAAAATGGCACATTATGTTTAATAATTTTATTTAAACATTTTTTTATAAATATATAAATTATTTATTTACCAAAACATTTTACTTAGTGATCAAACTTGAAAAAAAAAAACATAATTGATTAAAAAAGACAACTAATTTTAACTATTATCTTCAATTCAAATGATAATTAACTCATCATTTCTGATTTAAAAAAACAAACCACTTAAAATAATCTTCAAATGCTAATTATTACTTATACATTGATTACATCTTACTTAAATATATCAAATCAAGTAACAACATTTCTCCAAAATGGAATATAAAAAACATAATTATTTTTTAATAACAAAATTTAAATATAAAAAACATAATTATTTTTTAATAACAAAATTTATAATAATTCAGTGATCAAACTTGCAAAAAAAAACAACTAATTTTATCTATTACCTTCAATTCAAATGCTAATTAACCCATCATTTCTGATTTGGAAAAACAAACCACTTAAAATAATCTCAAATGCTAATTAACTAATCGTTTCTCATTAAAAAAACAAAAACAAACTAATGAAAATAACCCATGTTAATTATTACTTATACATTGATCACATCTTACTTGAATACATCAGATCAAGCAACAACATTTCCCCAAAATGAAATAGAAACAACATAGTTATTTTTTTAATGACAAAATTTATAATAATACATTGAACAAACTTAAAAAAAAACAACTATCTTTAATTAAATGCTAATTAACTCATCATTTCTGATTTAAAAAAATAAACGTCTTAAATTTATCTCAAATGCTAAGTAAGTCATCGTTTCTCATTTAGAAAAAAATGAAAACAAACCAGTGAAAATAACCCCATGCTAATTAACTCATCCTTCCTCATGACAAACCATTCAAAATAACCAAACATAAATGTTTGAATTTGCCAAATAAAATATGCTCCATGCTCCAAACATTACGGTTACAAGAAAACATGCATCTATATGTCGTAATATTAGTAAGCCTACGTGGCTTTTACTAATTGGCAGCAAGTTGTAATGTAAATTTGGCTTTGATGGCGGACAGACGTTCGAATACCTCGGGCGGATCGGGCAAAGCTTGTTCCACTCCATCGGTCTTAGAGAATCGGTCCGTCCAAGCAGTTAACAGCGGCACCTTCTGTGGATCTATTAAAACTATATGCGTCATCTCTTCCACGAGTTTGATATAAACCAACATCCCGCCCAGTGCGATGTCAAGTAACCCTATTTCATGTCCCCCAAAATAAGCATTTCCAGAGCAGCTGCTCGTTCGCAGAGCGTCCTCTAACAATAAAAAGTTTGCCAACGATTCTTCCACCGCGTTTTGCTGCTCCGCACCCTGCCTCGTCAAAACTTGTAGAAAACTTGGAAGGATCTGCAACCACTTTAATTCATATTAGAAACATAATAGAAAAAAAAATTAAACGTTCGAAACCCCAAATAGCGGATAAATAAAGAATCGATGCAGGCAGCCATAGAATTAGCTAACAAAAATTAATAGGAACTTTCGAAAACCCCAATTAGCAGATAATGAAAATATCGATGGGAATTGGATGAAGTTATTATGAATAAATCAAGTGACCTTATCGTCTACAAAAGCGGCCCAAAAGCGGGCAATGGCTTGGTCATATGGGTGTTTGGGCATAAGATTCGGCGCCTTAGTGTTCCATGTCTCGTCTATGTACTGCACAATAATCATGGACTCACAAACAGGCTTTCCATTGTGGATGAGCACCGGAATCTTCTTGTGAACCGGGTTCAACTGCAGAAGAAGCTCGCTCTTATTCTGATTCACATCCTTTTCTTCGATGAACTCGTAATCGATTCCTTTGAGAGCAAGTGCGATTCGAACCCGCGCCACGAAGGGACTTCGCCTTGAACCCAACAGCTTCACTTGCCCATCTTCTCCACGTGCCTCCATTGTCACTGCTATCGAATGAGTTATATGTATCTGCTGCCTCACCTATTTTTGCTATAATATGCCCATCACCAGGCCTCAATAAATTGGCATCGCACTGCCAAGAGTCGTGCCAAGCACGAAAGCCAGGTACTTCCCCTCCAGCGACACTTTTCAGGAAACTTAAAATAAATCATTTAGATAATATAAATAAATTTTGCTATAATATGCCCATCACCAGGCCTCAATAAATTGGCATCGCACTGCCAAGAGTCGTGCCAAGCACGAAAGCCAGGTACTTCCCCTCCAGCGACACTTTTCAGGAAACTAAAGTTAATCATTTAGATAATATAAATAAATTTATATTTATATCATAGATAATAAAAAAACTAATAAATTAAAATCAATATAAATCTATTTTTAATTAAATTCATCAAAATTGATTTATAATTTAATATAATACAGATCTGTATTGATAGAATTTCATGAATAATTAAATTATGTTTAAAATTAAATTATAAGTATTTTTTTAGTTTCTATAAATGTATGCTTTTATTATAATGCTTTTACTATCTAGTAGCCATGCAATTCAATCTTATAACACATATATAATTATTGTTTACTGTCTCAATGCATAAAGCAAAATTCAATTTTTATTATAGTTTGTAATTAAATAAATATATATTAAAATCAAATGTAGTCGAATCAGTCACGACAAGTTATCTGGGTTATTGATTGAAAACCCAGATCGAATCGATTTGGTTCATATCACTTTACAATCAACACTCGTTATCACTTTCATGCCAAGGTTTACAAAGTCTATATAGATATAAAATGCGAGTTACATCATTTTGATAGGTTCAATATTTTTAGTCTTACTCTTTGTTTTTTTTAATGGATTGAATAGAATTGGTCCAAGTTTCAAATCACTTTACAATTAACACTCGTTATCACTTTCATGCCAAGGTTTACAAAGTCTTTATAGATATAAAATGAGTTACATCACGTTTGATAGATTCAGACCAAAAACCTGCACATATATGAACACAACGGAGCTACAATGAAAGTACAGCACAGAGTCAATGTAGAAGTCCTCCTACATGTTGAAATTGTATTCAACCATGATGTGTCTGATGTAAAGTCACTGGGTCAGATGGTTGGAATTTTAATTGTACTATTCAACCATGACGTGTCGGATGTAAAGTCACTGGGTGAGATGGTTGGAATTTAAATGGCTAACAAAATAAAAATAATTTTTTTTTTAAATTTTTGGGTAGTCTTTGCTTTACAAGAGATTGTTGTTTTTTCAAAATTTTTATTAATTTTATAAAAGTAAATTTAATATTTCAACATTTTTGTAGTAGAGTTAAAGTTTTGTTCTGTTTTTTCATTTTTTATAAGAAAACAATACAAAGTTTTTGCTATTATAAAATTAAGAAAAATAAAATCATATAACTAGTATCTAGTGTGTCCCATATACCTTTTACAGAATTAAGAATTTCTTTCAACTATGATTGATTTTATACTTATACCATAAAAATTAAGAAAAAAAATCAGCAAAAATAAAAGGTTTCAGGAAACCTCCTTGGATGTAAGGAGGAAAGCTGAGGAAAGCTTTCTTGCTTTTCCTGATTTCAACTGATTTTATTCAATTTTATTTCTTGTTTTTTTTTATTGCATATCCACTGCATTTATGTTTTTGTTTTGATACTTTACATTGTCAATACTAATGTTATATAGTATTAAATATAATATCAATTATGGTAAATCCCTGTGACTATTAATCCTTGTTATTTCAATTTTCATTAATACTAATTATGTTTATTACATAAAAGCTTTCCCCAACAGGTCACCCAACTTTCCATAACAAGTCATCCAACATGAATAGCAAAATTTCTATTTTCCAAACGATCTCCGCATAGATAATTTTGGCCCCAAAACTTTTCATCAATTAAAAAAATAAACTTCCCAATGAAAATTCATAATGTTCCTACCATTTGTGACTTTCTCTAGGTCACAAAACAGTGAAATTGCTACATTTCAATCGATCGAGATAGAGAGGGAACACGCCCAGGAGGCATGTCGCATGGGAAAAGGTCACCCTCTCCTCCACGAAATTAGTTGACGGAGCCACAAAGGAAAAAATGTCTTTCTATTTGGAGGGAAATTCTTCTAATAATGATCCATCCACCAGTTGCAAAAGGCTTGAGTGAGCTTTTACTTCTCTGAGAGCGAGGGATTTCTTCGACTGCTTTTACTTGCTTTATTGATCATTTAAAATGTCCTAGTTTGGATTTCATGATGACAAACTAGCAATGAACACTTTTCTTTGTCACATAATTTGTTTCTATATATGGACTTCATCATGACACAGTCGTAATTCAGCTTCTCATTTAGCATCCAATTTCACTTCTTTGTTGGCCACTAGTTTAGTTTCTACTTTGGCATCCAAAATAATATCAAAATTGACTTCCAACTTAGCACTGGGTTTTGATTCCAATGTTCATTTTAGATAAGTGACATAGTCGGATTCCATTTTAGCTTCTATTTTTGCTTCCTATTTTGTTTCCTTATTAGCACAACATTAGGGTTAAAATTTAACACCTACAACCATATCCAATTGTGTGCTAATATATTTATTATATCAAATTATCATAGTTATTCTTTTATTCCAATAATTTTCATATATCATTTACTTCGTAATTATAAAATAACATATAATGAAACATTGAAATTAATTTTAGATACCATTATTGAAATGAACTCCATAGAATTTATGAAAAAATTTAACACAAACAAACAACATTTATCTAAAATAGTAATATCATTATATATATTAATTTTCCATGAAAATATCATCAAGAACTTCCAATATAAATATATTTACATTATAATAATGATAACATCACCATTATCTTTCATCAAAGGAAGTGAAATTATTAAACATCATCACATCAATAACCTATCATAGAGATCACCATATTAAGGTTAAAAGAACAAGTGAACAATATATATAGTGAAAATACCAATATCACAAGAAATATTTTTTGATAGCTATATCTTGAAAATTCAAAATGATCAACAATAATCAAAGTTTATTTCTCAACATGAATCGACCATACAAATCGAAATGACCTAGAATGCAATATGAACTTGGATCATCACAAAAATAACAATACATGTCTAGTAGTGTGGAAAAAGAAAAAACATCTGCAATATCAATAGTGGCATCAATGTCTACCATCATCATCGGTGTCGTTGTCATCCTCATCATCTTCATTTATCCCAACATCATGTCCATCATCATTTTCATTTGATCCATCTACATCATTATCAACAATATTTTTGTTTGATGCATTAGTGACAACATAATCTGGATAGTGATCTAAGCAGACATCTTCACCATTTTTCTGCAAATAACAAAAAATAATTAATTTAAAGCATTAGTATTATTTTCGTTACATAATTCATATTTTGTGTTATTTTTCAAATATTAGTGTGATAATTTATGCATTCTCGCGAGTTTTATAACCATGAATATAAGCATCATCCCATCAACAGATAGTAACCACACATATCAAGTGTATCAACAACCATGCACACACTCACACATATACACCATAAATTTTCATATTACAATAGAACAAGACATAGAGGCCCAAAAAAATAAACATCCCCATTATTATATATAATGTGAAGAAAAATATGATATCACATATACTATTTGCTTTGAACCATTTTTCCCAAAAGTTGTTATATTATTAAATCTAGATATAACATGTTATTCAATCTATAGCTTTAAGAGCATATTAACCATGGTTTTCATCTCTCAATCAAGTTCATGAATTGTTTACATTGTAATCTAAAAGTAAATTTTTATAACATGCTTGATAATATCCCCTAATAAGCATGACTAAAAGAATAGTATCATAGTTATAGATTTTAACATATTAATCATAGCATTGGTATAACAATCACAAAACTTACAACGATTAATTGGAATCGCTAGTACAAGAAAAAAGACCTTTGGTGAGGGGAAAAAAATGTCACCATAACCTCATTGGCCATGGTCAAAAGGGCCTCCATCACCAAAAAATGAGCGTCACAAAATGCAGTGTGGAAAAAGGTAAAGAATATATGGAGACAGTATAGGTCCATCTCCAATAAGCATTATAAGTGATGGTTAGTGACTATGTCCAATTATTATGAACATTAGTGACATGTCTTTAATGACCCTCATTATATATGCATATATGATGTCTGTCAACGTCACCAAAACTGAATGTCGTCAAAGGTAGCATAACCAAAAGTAAAGTAGATATGGAGATGGTATAGGTCCATCACCAATAATAATTATTAGTGATGGTCTTTGACATATGATAATTCATATGAACAATAGTGACATTTCTTTACTGACCATCACTATTGATGCATATAGAGGGATTGTCATGGACCTCTAAATTCCATAAATACAAAAAATTTGGATACACATATAGCTGTATAAAAATATATTTATGTTCCTAGCATGCAACAATTACTAAAGCATGAGTAAAATTGTTGTTTCTTTTTATAGACGCTTACACCATTTCTAAAACCGCTCTTTGACATGTTGCACATACTGTGGATGTTTACAAGGTTAACGACATGCTCCAGCCATACCTGAAGGTGATGTTTTGTTCCTTTTTACATTTATCTTGTTTAAAGGTTTACTAAGGATTTCTTAGCCCTAAGGCTTGCTTACCCCTAAGGCTAAGTCCTAGTTTCCACTTCTTGCCTTAAAACTATTAAGCATTGACGCTTAGGTTGCATATGGAAAGATTTAGGAGACTATGGGTATAGTCTTGATCCCATTTTCTAAAATGTAATAAGGCTTAAGGGAC
>LPNX011157981.1:0-24079 GCA_001517045.1 Pseudotsuga menziesii
TTCCAGTTTATTTTTTTTTGTTTAATCGAACTGCTACTAAGGATTCCAGATTCCTTAGTAGGTGCTCATCAGCACAAGCTAGGGTGAAAACCCTAGCTACAGCCAGAAATTGGTTGAAGTAGTTATTGCATGGGGATGGGAAGAGTATGGACAGGAAATTCAAATTTGGGGAAAATCAATTTTGACTTTTGGGGCAAGTAAACACCCAAAATGCATGTCCATTTGGCCATATATCAACGTTCTTCATTTTTCCTCACGCAGGGAAGCTTGGGAGCTATTTTTACCTCCACGATTTTTCTTGTGGTATGTTCTCCTTCATGATTTGGGGTCCTGGGCATTTTCCTCATCATCATTCACCCACCTTGTGGCTCTCTCAAGTGGCTGGGAATTTTTTTGTGTGTGAAATTCATTTTTGGGTAGTTGTGTGTGTTTTTCTCCCCCATGTGGGTAGTCATTTCTTCATTCTCCTGGGCTGTGGATTCCTTTTCATAATGATATGTGGTTGGGTTTCTTTCCCCAACGTTTTTGTTGCATTTTCCCCACTAATTGCCAAGCTTAAAATCATTTTTGAATTTCCCAGCGATTTGGAGGAGAGATCACATTCTCTTGGGTGTGTTTGAATTCATTTTTGGCCACGTTAGGAACAAAACATCCATGGGAAATCGAATTTGCTGCTAGGGTTGTTCTTACCCTCCTTGGAAATTAATTTTGTGGCTGAATTGTTTTCCTCAACCCAGAAATTGTGTATACTGCTCTGTATGTAATTGGTCTTTGGATTGTGTAGGAGTGGAAAGGAGTCTGCTTAGAAAACCTAGTGTTTTACAGGAGCCTCATAGACAGAACTAGAGGGATGGCTCTCTTCTCTACACCCCCCTAAATAGCACTGGAAGGGAAGTCATGGCCTGAGGGACTGTGCAACAGAGAAGGGAATGATTCCTTTGGTTGGGTGTGTGTGGATGTCTTAGGATTCAATCTATTTCTGGTGTAGGAATCCTTAGCTCTTTAGTGAGCCCATTAGCTTAACAGATAGTGCTTCCATCTCCTGATAACTTGATAAACCCAACTTGTTGGCTTGGTTATGTGTTTTTGTGTACTCTTGGACTGATAAACCCAACCGTGTTGGCTTGACTGAGTCTTGACATATCTTTGGCTATGTCTAAGCCTGCTTAGTTTCCTTATTCCTTGTGGGAATCATGCCCAACTCGAGGGTGGCAGTGTTGTTGAGAGATTAAGGAGCACACTGGCCTATGGTTGGGTGGAACGTTGCAACAACATAGCTAGTTGTGGGGCATTCTTCTTGATAAGATAAGTATTCTTTTGTTAAATCTCTAAAATTACATTTGATAATGAATTACAATGAACATGCTACATGCTTGAATGGAATGTAGTTTGCTTCTACTGTATGATAAATAATTATGCATCTATGCATTTTTTAGTTCAAAGCATTCCAATTTTTATCATGTGTAAAATCATGGGGCTAGTTTCCCAGGGAGATAGCATTACGGTAGCGTCCTCTACGCCGGTCGGAGGGTTGGGGACATTACAGAACCTCGATCTGGAGAACACCAAGCTTCTCCCTGAAGTACTCAAAATTCACTTTGGCTAATGGCTTGGTGAACACATCATCTATCTGCTTGTCTGTCGCAACATATTGGAGCTTCACTCCTCCTCTCTGCACCTTATCCCTGATATAGTGATATTTTATCTCGATTTTTTTCGACTTGTCATGGAACACCGAGTTCTATGACAACTTCACACAACTATGGATGTCGCAATATATACAAGTAGCATCCAACTAGAGATCAAATAAATCATATATTAGCTGCCTCAACCACACTACCTCACAACTAGTCGAACAAGCTATGACATAATCTGCTTCAGATGTACTTAGTGCCATGCAAGACTGCTTCCTGCTAAACCAAAATATCACACCTGATCCCATACTGAAGCAGCACCCTAAAGTGCTCTTCCTATCGATGGAACTTCTTGCCTAATCTAAATCAACATAACCTTCCAGGTTAATCTTCTGGCCCGCCTCATACTTGATCCCATAATCAACTGTACCTTTCAGGTACCTCATAATATGCTTTGCAACAATCATGTGAACATGTCAAGAACTGGCTCAATTTGTTCACAGCAAAGCAAATATCTGGTCTTGTATTCATCAAGTATGTCAAGGACCCAATCATCTAACGATACATCATAGCATCAATTGAATCTGATGAAGCATCACTCAATAGCTTCAGTTTCAATTCCATAGGTGTGGTCATGGCCTTGCAATCCATCATCCCAAACCTCTTCAGGATCTCTGCTGCATACTTCCCTTGTCCTAGGGAGATTCTATCTGTATTCTGCCACACCTCCACGCCTAGAAAGCAATGCATCATACCCAACTCCTTCATCACGAACTCAGCAGCAAGCTTCATCTTTGTATCATCAATCAACCCATCTACACCTGTTACAAACAGGTCATCTACATACAGTAGGAGTATCACTGGGTTCCCTTCTTCAACCTTGTAGTAAAGGTTGGAATCTGCTTTATTATAGGTAAATCCCAAACTAGATAGGAAGCTGTCAATTTTGTTGTACCATGTCATGGGTGCCTGTTTCAAACCGTACAGGTATTTCTTCAATTTACATACATGAGTCTCCCTCTCATGTGTCTCAAAACCGAGTGGCTGCTCCACATACACTTCCTCTTCCACTACACCATTCAATAAAGTAGCCTTGACATCCATCTTGTGTATCTTCCATTTCATTACTGCAGCAATAGAAAGTACTAATATAATGGAAGTGTATTTGGCTATAGGTGGAAAATTTTCTTCATAATCTATTCCTTCTTTCTAGGAGAAGCCAAGAGCCACAAATCTTGCTTTATATTTCTCTATTCTACCATTTGCAGCATGCTTGGTCTTGTAGATCCACTTGGAAGTCACAATAGACTTCCCCTCTGGTCTAGGGACAACATCCCAGACATCATTCTTCATGATCGACAGTTACTCCTCGATCATAGCATCCTTCCATTCTTTCTTCTCTGTCGCTTATTCATAGTTGCAAGGTTCTTTATCAATGATGTCACATAATAGGGCTACATAACCGGAGACAGACCTAGTTCTTTTCCTCTCTCTGTTCATTTCTTATGGAGCCCCATATCTTTTTGCACCTTGTATAGCCTCTCGTACCCATGCAGGTTTCCTCTTGTGAGGATTCTTCTCTTGGGGTGGATCTACAGGTTCCTGGGGTTCTTCTATTTCTCGATCTTCTTCTTGAGTTGCATCATTCTGTTGCAGCTGCAACTATTCCCCAAATTTTCTAAAAATTTTGGACCCTCCTTTTAATTTTATCTTGTATGTATTTGTTTTGGATTGCCGAACTTTGTTGTTCCTTTGCTACTATCTTTCGATTGACTTGAACTTGAAGTTTTGGTTTGTCGATAATTTCATGTTCCACTATTGAAAGTCATTTAAACAATGAATCGGGGCCGTAGTTCTCTACACAGCCGTCGTTGTGGAAGCTAAACGATGAATGTTCCGACGGTTAGCTCTTATATTTTCCAATGCTATGGTTTTATTGTTTAACTTTTGACTTTGTGATTTTTTTTCTTTTCACTCTCGGAACAGTTTATGAATTTAATCGGAAGCCGTAGTCCTTATGTTGTCTGTCGTTGTGGCTCCTCAACAGACTAACAATCCGACGCATAGTTGTTCCATTTGCCGATGATTTGTTCCAATCTTCGCCAATGTTTTCGATTGCTGTGGGACCCTTAGTCCATGTGATTTTCGCCGTTGCGGCTCTTTACCGAACTAATCGTCTGATGCTGTAAGTTGTTCCGATGTCTGATGCTACAGTTTTTAATGTTTTATTTCACCGACGTTTTATTTTGCCGCGTAGCCCTTAGGCTGTATGGCTCCTGTCGTTGCGGCTGTGCAGTACACTATCACTCTGGCGTTTTAGTTGGTTCATCTGCCAATACCTTACTAGTTAGTGTCTCCACTATCCAATGCATGACTACGACGGCACTTAGTGTTTTTCCTCGTCGACATTGTGGAGACCAGAGTCTGTCTGTCGCCCACTGTTGCAGCTCCTTGACAAACTAATCGCCCGATCCTTAGTTAGTCCACTTGCCGATGAAGTTTTTCCCACTGAAGTGGATTATCTTGATGTTGTTGTCGGAGAAACCACGGTATTGAAAGGACCAAGTTGACAATTCGGATCCATATCAGGATTTATCATCAGGACAATGTCAAATGTGGAGATCGCAAGAATCATTGATAAATATTGGAACTGGGTGAAAGGAAAAGTCTAATGTCGGCTAGGGTTTGCTAGGTTTAAGAAATTTAAATGTGTAGAATTATTAAAAAATTATTTAAATATGTTCAAAAAACTAAGAAATTGTTAGTTTTCTAAAAAAAATTTATAAAAACAAGGGAAGAGCTATAAATTTTTTTTACTCAATTATAGTTATGGAGTCCTAATGTTAAAGGTCCAAATTATTCAAATTGTTAAAAATTCTTAAAGCCTAAAGAAAGTTTTTAAAATAATTATAATTTTCATTTTCATTTTTAATTATTAAGGTGTCTAAATTATTAAAAATATTAAGTTCTTTAAGGCCTAAAGAAAATATAATAAGAATAATTATAATTTTATAATTTTATAATTTAACTTTTAACTTTTAATTTAAAACTTATAATTATTAATGTGTTTGAAATCAATTAGGTCAGAACTAAGGACAAGGTCTAATGTCGGCTAGGGTTTGCTAGGTTTAAGAAATTTAAAATGTGTAGAATTATTATAAAAAATTATTTAATTGAAAAATAATTATATTTTTATTTTCATTTTTAATTATTAAGGTGTTTTGAAATCATTTTGGTGAGAACTAAGGACAAGGTCTAATGTCGGCTAGGGTTTGCTAGGTTTAAGAAATTTAAAATGTGTAGAATTATTATAAAAAATTATTTAATTGAAAAATAATTATATTTTTATTTTCATTTTTAATTATTAAGGTGTCTAAATTATTAAAAATGTTAAATTTCTTTAGGGCCTAAATTATAATAAGAATAATTCTAATTTTACTTTAAACTTTTAATTTTTAAAAATTATAATTATTAAGGTGTTTTGAAATCATTCTGGTCAGAACTAAGGACAAGGAAAGGTCAAGAAGGGGTTAATTAATTTAATTTATTAACTATATTTTTAATTTATTAAATTTTAATTTAACCTAATTTTTAATTTATTAATTATTTAATTTGATTTTTAAATTTTCTTAATGTGTTTCAAATTTAGGTCTTATTTAATGATTAGGTAGGAGGACAAAACAAGAAAGGAGAAAGGCTTGAAAGAAAGAAAATGGCACAAGGGAAAAGGTTAAGCTCAAGTGGACCCAAGTCGAGGGACAGAATGAGGGGGAAATTTGCCTTTCCTATTGAGAATAGAGGGAAGCCAACTGGTGCTCACCTCGAGGCCACCATCCCTATTTAGATTGTGTGGAAGTTTGATAATTTCTAGGGCTTCTCTGAATTTTCTTTTGAAGTAGTAGTCTTCTTTCGTGAGGATTATGGTGTCTTCTAGGAAAATGTGATGTTTGGTTTTGGCAACATGTTCCGTAAGGGCAGAGGAATGAATACGTTCTTTTCTAATGCCATCCCCAAGTTCTTTTAACCGCGTGTGGAAAGAACGCCCCGTCTCACCTATATAGTTAATCTTGCAGGAGCAAGGGATCTTATAGACCCCTCTGAATTGTGTATGATCAATAGGATCTTTAACAGATCTCATTCTCTTCTTAATGGTCTCTAAGGGTTTGAACGAGGTCTTAATTTTTTTTTTATTAATAATTCTACAGATCTTATTAGTCACCCCTTAAATATAAGGTAAGTAAGCCCGTGGGTTGGTGGTGGCCTTATTATCGGAGGCTTTCAAACCCATGATACTTGGCCTTATTATCAGAGGTTTTCAAACCCATGCTTAGTATTTATTGCTTCCTACTGTCGATAGAGTTTTCCCACTGTTTTTGTTGTGTTGTTACTCTATTTTATGGGATGGCATATTTTTCCCATGGGTGCTTGTCGAGTTGAGGCTTCTGAGATGAAGAGCGCAGTTTGGGGGTTTGGTGTTTTGAGGAGTGGTGGTTACTTTGTCCTTTTTCATGCTTTCATCGGAGGTTGTCGAATTGGCCAAATGTGGCCTAGATTGAGATAAAAAGTCTATTTTTTGGACTTGTGTTTTTTAGTTCGGACAGTGGATTTAGAGGATTTTCAGGCCCAGCTTGCAGGATTCTCTTTACCTTATCTTTTCATGATTTAACTTTGCTTATAGTCCATTTCATAGAATGCATGTGTTGATACAATTTGTGTTACTTTTTCAAACGCTAAGTGATCTAAGGACTAGTTATTCGTGACAGGGTGATTGCTGCTGTAGAGAAGACATGTCTAGAATACAAAGCAGAAGAAAGGAGGCAGCAAGGAAGGAAGAGAAAGAAAATGTAGAAGCAGAGACGAGGAAAGAAAAGAAGGAATTCAGGTCTAACCTCAACAAGATCTAGAAAGGGACCAATGGATTACTGAGCATAATCAATAGAAGCAGAGGTCCAGGCTTGGAAAATTTTGTCAGTTACCAAGCCGGTCCCTTTTCATAAAATTTCTTTTAAATTTTAAATATGAAATGTAACGTTTGTATGAATCATGAGCACTCACAAAAGGACAAAATTGTGAGATTAAAACGGTTGGGGGGCCCAAAGGTCACCGAGGGGCAGCCCAAGAGTTTTGCTTGTAGTATAAGTATAGGAGAGTTAGATAGTGGGATAGGACTTTTTCCCATTGAGATTTGTGAGAACATGTTGTAAGAAGAACTATTTCCTTTTGCAATAAGAATTACAAGTTTCCTGTTGGAGAAATCTTGGTAGAAATTTTCAAATGATGTGCCATGGATGTGTTGAATGTGAACTATTTCGTTTCCAGCTTTGTGTCCATTAACTGTGAGATTGTTCTAACTCTTTGAACCTATGTTCTTGTATGAATGCTCTCTAGTTTATTCTATGAAATTTCCACTATGAGTAATGAATGTTGTTCTTAAACAATTCGCTATCTGGTTGTTCATATATCTATAAATGTTCATGTATTTTGAAATAAGTAACAGCTATCTATGATTTTTCTTAATGCATGTGTAAAACACATCAGTCATTGATGAATAATAATATTGCTCCCTAGAGATAGGTTAGGTAGTTATTTTTAATTTATTGTTGTGTGTGATTTAGATGCGAGAGAGTTAAGATGAGAGGTAAGAACTTGCGCATCACATTGTGACCGCTCCTCGCATTCTCTATCAATATACATTCTTAGATAGGCACTTGCATCTCATACTTAAAAACTAAAACATCCATGGTGGAACAGGCCGTAACTGGTAAAACCTTTTATTTTTGTCACTTGACCTACGGTAGCCGGACCGTAAACTGGACGGATTCCCCATACCAAATAGTAACGGGCTAGTTGGGAACGTTTTCTGGGGAGAATCCCTAACTGTTGTTACCTGTGATTTTCCAGGCATCAACATTTTTTGGCGCTAGAAGGAGGGCAGCCAGTGCATGGTTGGACGAGGAAAATTTCCTCAAAATTATTCCACCGGTAACAGTTTTGAGAGCGGTTTGTTTCCCAATCCAATTCTTAAAGAGAAGGGTAAAGAGTTTTTATATCTTGTCGATAACAAAGTAGTGGATGATCTGAGAATATTTACTAGGGCTTATGCAAAGAAGATTGGAGGATTACCAATTATCCCTGCTTTACACGGAAGAGAATATAAGAAGAAAGATCGTCCCATATTGGAAGATGTGGTATTGGTTGGAGATGTTGGAGAACTTGTAGAAATAGCCTTACAGGAAGTTGTTCAACCTCTGAATCAGTTGGGCCCAGATACACCTTATTGTTCACCTGTTCGAACCCCTGTTTATTCACCACCTCACTCTCCACCTAGAATCATGGAAAATGTAAATGAAAATCAGCCACCCAACCCACCAAATCCACCACCTGCTTGGAGGGTTAGGTCACCTCTAACCCTGGCACCCCCTTTGCATGACTTACCTTAGGATTTTGAGAAAATGTTTCCCAAGTTTGACCCAAGTGAAAATATTTTGGTAGATGAACATTTTCAAAGCTTTTACTTGGTCATAGAAGGACTAAGGGTGGGAGAACATGAAGATGTAGTCTGTAGATTATTTCGACATACCCTGAAAGGAGCAGTAGCTTCATGGTATTTTTCTCTACCTGTAAACTCAATCCTAGATTGGGACACTTTTGAAAGGATATTCAGAAGTAAATATGAAGCCCAGAAAACTCATGCAGCTCTAATGAAAGGGTTTTGCACTTTAAAGAAAGAAAGAAAAGAAAAAGTGCATAGTTTCAACCAAAGGTTTGCTGCTTATTTTAAAAAAAAATTTGCAGCTGATAAGCCCTCTAATAAAGTTCTGATTGAATACTATACTTCAGCTCTAGGGCCTAACTTGGCCATGTTTGCCAAGATGACAGTCAAACCTACGTTATCAGAGACTTATGAAGAAGTTGAGAGAGTAGAAGCTGAAAAAGAGAGCATAGAAGATTATTCTGAGCCTAAGGATGAGAAATCACATGACTTTGAGGGGATGTTGAAGATGATGCAGAAGCTATCTAATAGAGTGATAGATTTGGAAAAAGAAAAGGAGGCTCAGAAAGCATATAAGCCTTACTATGAAAGGAGAGGAGACAACAATCAATCTAAGCCTCCTCCACATTGTCCTGCATCAATGAATTTAATTGAGGTGGGTATGGATAACTTTTTCACCTTTCATCAGCAGCCTCATTCTGGAAAAAAAAATTGTTTTCAATGGATCAATTCAATGACATTAGTAATGAATCAGCTGTTGGAATGTAAACTAACAGAAGTTGATGATTAGGAGGAAAAGGGAAATAAATCCATAGAAAAACAAGAAGATGATGCTCTGATTTTATGGGACTGTGTCTCACTTTTTGACACAGAAGACAAAAATTCACTGAAACAAGAAGAAATATCAGAAACAAATGAAACAACAAGAATTCAAGGTTTGTTAAGTAAATACAATTAAATGCTTCCAAAGATTAAGAATTTTCAAGAGAATATGAAGAAAATACAAAAGAACAACACAGATGATAAAATACCTAAACTTACTATTAGCAGTTAAGATCCAAAACAAGTCAACATGCCTGCTAGGCCTATTGAAGACAAAGCTGATAATGTTAAAGAAAATCTCAAAGCACCTTAGATGGGGTATGAATTGTTGAAATCACTTGAAGTACCAAAGGAGGAACTTCCCACTAACAACCAACCTATAGAAGAAATTGTTGAGGCAAGTGTGGGAGGTAAGACTAGGTTTAAAACCCCACCATTCCTCCTAACTTTGGAGATTTTAAACCATAATGTGCACAATTGTTTAGTAGACTCAGGGTCGCCAGTCAATGTTATGCCACTTGCAATCTACAAAAATATTAATGGACAACCTAAACCTACTACTTGGGAGGTTACTCAGTTAGACAGGACCAATGTGAAAGTAGTCGGGGAAATGGAGGATGTCCTGATTCGCTTATCTGCAAATGAAAAGATATGTCAGTACATTGATATTGTAGTAGAAGACATACTTTATGGATATAGAATTATTTTGAATCGAGACTAGTCAACAAGACTAAATGGGTATTTTGCTTGAGATTGGTCACATTTGTGGTTGCCTCAGAAGGGAAGTCCAAACCAAATAAAAATATTAAGAGAGCCCTACATGAAGCACAATGTTACTCAATTGGAAGAAAAAAATGAACCAGTGAATTTTGTGTTGGGAAATCATCTAATTGAACTAAAACTGGGAAACTACCAAAAAGAAGAAGCTAACATTACATTAGACACCCAGCCCAATCTCCTTTGATTTCCACGGGCTAATGAAATTGATTGTAAAATAGTAGATGTATTTTTTTATTCAAGTACAGTAGGATTAGATAATGATTAGGTCTTTTTCATTTTGTAGTCAAGCCTAGCCCCTTAACTTACAAGTTGTCAAATTTATAGGGGTGGGCAGAGGACTAACCAGTTAGTGGTTTATTTCTCATATTTTATTTTTCTTTCTTGAATTATCTTGTACATAAATAAGTTGATTTGGTTGTTTTTTTTTATTTACTTTATTTCTGTTTGTTTTTAGTTTATAATTTTGATTGATTTCAATAAAAGAAGCAAACTTTTGGTTGCAAGGAGGGCATTAGAATTCTGGATTAACTAAAGTCCTTGAGTGTAAGACTGTGTACTATTGTTTTATCTGAAAGAATTTCTTCTAGTTTGTCAGTTCTTCTAAATGGCTATGAACACACTGAAGTCCTACTTAATCCTTGTAAAACAACTCAGGATCAAAAAGTCTGGAATACTATTTTGAGGCTCCATCCATCTCACATTTAAAAATGTCTTAGGGGGTGACAGCAAAAGACCCATGGAAAGGAAGAAATTTAAACAGTATATTATATATAAATGATCCCATGCCAATAATTGAAATCCAAAAGGAAGATAGGAGTCAAAAAACTCCTAAGAAAGCAATATGTATCAAAACAAAGTACTAAACCAAATGAGTACAAAATTGCCGAAGTTCTTCTCCGTCCATGAGCTGAAAACTAGATACATCTCTCACACAAAAGGACACTATGGATAGAAGAGCCTGAATAAAAATTCAGAAAGAAAGGCATGCAGGAGGACTCAAAAAGGATAGAAAGTCCAAAAGCACAAAAGTGCAAAATGGCATGGGAATGAGGAACAAATGAATATTTCTATTTACCATATGTTACAATCCTGTGGTGTCCAAGCTGAAAGCTACCCTAAGGCAGAGGTAAAAATGAAACTCATATTCCTTGCCTCAAAAGAGTTATCTTGACTTTGAAATCTTGGTTTCCATTTTCCTAAATTGGACTATCATCAATGGTTAAAAGTACATACAGTTGCCATTTGGGAAATCCAAACATCTAGAAGAATTCAACATGTTGGTTTTATTGTCAAACAATCTGTTAAGGAAGAAATTGTCCAGAGATCTGAGTTCACTAGGTAGTCGCCAATTGTTGCAGCTGTAACTGTTTCCCAAATTTTCTAAAAATTTTGGACCCTCCTTTTAGTTTTATCTTGCCTGGATTTGTTTTGGATTGTCGAACTTTGTTGTTCCTTTGCTACATTTTGGATCCTTTGAGGTTGAATTGAGATAAATTGTTTACCATTTTCGGAAGTGAATGACTATATTTTGATTGACTTGAACTTGAAGTTTTGGTTTGTCGATAATTTACTCTTCCATTGTCGAAAGTCATTTGAACAATGAATTGGGGCTATAGTTCTCTACACAGCCACCATTGTGGAAGCTAAACAATGAATGTTTCGACGGTTAGCTCTTATATTTTCCGATGCCGTGGTTTTATTGTTTAACTTTTGACTTTGCAATTTTTTTTCTTTTCACTCTCGAAACAGTTTATGAATTTAATCGAAAGCCGTAGTCCTTATGTCGTCTGCCATTGCGGCTCCTCAGTAGACTAACCATTCGACGTATAGTTGTTCCATTTGTCGATGATTTGTTTTGATCTTCACCGATGTTTTCGATTGCTGTGGAACCCTTAGTCCATGTGATTTCCACCGTTGCGGCTCTTTACCAAACTAATTGTCCAATGCTATAAGTCGTTCTGATGTCTGATGCTGTAGTTTTTAATGTTTTATTTCGCCAACGTTTTATTTTTTTGCGGAGCCCTTAGGCTGTATGGCTCCCGCCGTTGCGGCTACGCAGTACACTATCGTTCCGACATTTTAGTTGGTTCATCTGCCGATACCTTACTAGTTATTGGCTCCGCTATCTAATGCGTGAATATAGCGGAACTTAATGTTTTTCCTTGCTGACATTGTGGAGACCAAAGTCTATCCATCGCCCGTTTTTGCGGCTCCTTGACGAACTAATCGCCCTATCCTTAGTTAGTCTGCTTGCCGATGAAGTTTTTCCCAACAAAGTGGATTATCTGCCCAGTGATTAGTATTTATTGCTTTGACTGTCGATAGGGTTTTCCCACCATTTTTGTTGTGATGTTACTCTATTTTATGGGATGGCAGAGTTTTCCCATGGGTGCTGGTCGAGTCGAGGCTTTTAAAATGAAGAGCGCAGTTTGGGGTTTTGGTGTTTTGAGTGGTGGTTACTTTGTCCTTTTTCATGCTTTCATCAAAGGTTGTCGAATTGGTCTAGATGTGGCCTAGATTGAGATAAAAAATCTATTTTTTGAACTTGTTTTTTTTAGTTAGAACAGTGGATTTATAGGATTTCCAGGCCCAGCTTGTAGGATTCTCTTTACCTTATCTTTTCATGCTTTAAATTTGTTTATAATCCATTTCACAGAATGCATGTGTTGATACAATTTGTGTTACTTTTTCAAACGCTAAGTGATCTAAGGACTGGTTATTCGTGACAGGGTGATTGGTGCTGTAGAGAAGACATGTCTAGAATAAAATGCAGAAGAAAGGAAGCAACAAGGAAGGAAGAGAAAGAAAATGTAGAAGTAGAGATGAGGAAAGAAAATAAGGAAGTCAGGTCTAAGCTCAACAAGATCTAGCAGGGGACCAATGGATTACTGAGCATAATCAATAGAAGCAGAGGCCCAGGCTTGGAAAAGTTCGTTAATTACCAAGCTGGTCCCTCTTCATAAAAGTGCTTTTAAATTTTAAATATGAAATGTAACATTTGTATGAATCATGAGCACTCACAAAAGGACAAAATTGTGAGATTAAAATGGCTGGGGGAGCCCATAGGTCACCGAGGGGTATCCCAAGATTTTTGCTTGTAGTATAAGTATATGAGAGTTAGATAGTAGGAGAGGACTTTTTCCCATTGAGATTTGTGAGAACATGTTGTAAGAAGAACTATTTCCTTTTGCAATAACAATTACAAGTTTCCTATTGGAGAAAGCTTGTTGGAACTTTTCAAATGTTGTGCCATGGATGTGTTGAATGTGAACTATTTCATTTTCATCTTTCTGTCCATTAACTATGAGATCGTTCTAACTCTTTGAACCTATGTTCTTGTATGAATTCTCTCTAGTTTATTCTATGAAATTTCCACTATGAGTAATGAATGTTGTTCATAAACAATTAGCTATCTGGTTGTTCATATATCTATAAATGTTCATGTATTTTGAAATAAGTAATAGATATCTGTGATTTTTCTTAATGCATGCACAAAACACATTACTCATTGATGAATGATCATATTGCTCCCTAGGGATAGGTTAGGTAGTTAGTTTTAATTTATTGTTGTGTGTGATTTAGATGCGAGAGAGTTAAGATGAAAGGTAAGAACCTGCACATCACATTGTGACCACTCCTCGTATTCTCTATCAATCTGCATTCTTACATAGGCACTTGCATCTCATACTTAAATAATAAAAAACTAAAACATACACGGTGGACTGGGCCGTAACCGGTAAAACCTTTTATTTTTGTCACTTGACCTACGATAGTCGGACCGTAAGCCGGACGAATTCCCCATACCAAACTGTAACGGACTAGTTGGGAAAGTTTACTGGGAAGAATCTTTAACTGTTGTTACTTGCAATTTTTCCAGGTATCAACATTTTTTGGTGCTAGAAGGAGGGCAGCCAATGCATAGCTGGCCGAGGAAACTTATTTCCTCGAAATTATTCCACCGGTAATAGTTCTGAGAGTAGTTTGTTTCCTAATCCAATTTCTGAAGAGAAGGGTAAAGAGTTTTTGTATCCTATCGACAACGAAGTAGTGGATGATATGAGAAGATTTACTAGGGCTTATGCAAAGAATATTGGAGGATTACCAATTATCCTGACTTTACCAAGAATAGAATACAAGAAGAAAGATCATCCTATATTGGAAGACGCAGTATTGGTTGGAGATGTTGAAGAAATTGTAGAAACAACCTTACAGGAAGTTGTTCAACCTCTAAATCAGTTGGGCCCAGATACACCTTACTGTTCACCTATTCTAACCCCTGTTCATTCAGCACCTCACTCTCCACCCAGAATCATGGCAAATGTAAATGTAAATCAGCCACCCAACCCACCAAATCCACCACCTGCTTGGAGGGCTAGGTCACCTCTAAACCTGGCACCCCCTTTGCATGACTTACCTCAAGATTTTGAGAAAATGTTGCCCAAGTTTGACCAAAGTGAAAATATTTTGGTAGATGACCATTTCCAAAGCTTTTACTTGGCCATAGAAGGACAAAGGGCGGGAGAACATGAAGATGTAGTCTGCAAATTATTTCCACATACCCTAAAAGGAGCAGCAGCATCATGGTATTTTGCTCTGCCTACAAACTCAATCCCAGACTGGGACACTTTTGAAAGGATATTCAGAAGTAAATATGCATCCCAGAAAAATCCACGAGGGATTCACTTGTTGACCAATATCCTATCACGTTAGTTCATATTGTGGGTTTTAAAATTATCAAAAATTGAACCAATATATTGCAGGTATTGGGGGGATGAGGGGTTTAAGGTGGGGGTGGTTAGGGTGGTTTATAAGGATTGAGGTATAAAAAGGGGTGGGGAGGAGGTTTTAAGTATTGGGAGGGGGTTTCAACAAAAATAACTTGGGTCAATATCTCTCAAAATTAAGGGCATTATTTAATATCCCACGATCGCACCTGCTATGTGAGAGGTTCACTAAGTGAAGTCCCTGTGGAAAACTCATGAAGCTCTAATGAAAGGGTTGTGCACTTTAAAGAAAGAAAGAAAAGAAAAAGTGCATAGTTTCACCCAAAGGTTTCCTGCTTATCTTAAAAAGAATTCTGTAGCTAATAAGCCCTCTGATAAAGTTCTGATTGAATACTATACATCAGCTATAGGTCCTGACTTGGCCATGTTTTCCAAGATGACAATTAAACCTATGTTATCAGAGGCTTATGAAGAAGCTGAGAGAGTAGAACCTAAAAAAGAGAGCATAGAAGATTATTCTGAGCCTAAGGATGAGAAATCACATGACTTTGAGGGGATGTTGAAGATGTTGCAGAAGCTATCTAATAGAGTGATAGATTTGGAAAAAGAAAAGGAGGCTCCTAAAGCATATAAGCCTTACTATGAAAGGAGAGGAGACAACAATCAATATAAGCCTCCTCCACATAGTCCTGCTTCAATGAATTTAACTAGGTGGGTATGGATAACTTTTGCACCTTTCATCAGCAGCATCATTCTAAAAAACGTTGTCCTCAATGGATCAATTCAATGACATTAGTAATGAATCAACTGTTGGACTCTAAACTAATAGAAGATGAGGAGGAGGAAAAGGGAAATAAATCCACAGAAAAACAAGAAGATGATGCTCTGGTTTTATGGGACTGTGTCTCACTTTTTGACACAGAAGACGAAAATTCACTAAAACAGGAAGAAATATCAGAAGCAAATGAAACAACAAGAAGTCAAGGTTTGTTAAGTAAATACAATTCAATGCTTCCAGAGATTAAGAATTTTCAAGAGAAGATGAAGAAAATACAGAAGAACAACACAGATGATAAAATACCCGAACTTACTATTAGCTGTCAAGATCCAAAACAAGTCAACATGCATGCTAGGCCTATTGAAGACAAAGCTAATAATGTTAAAGAAAATCTCAAAGCACCTAAGATGCGGTGTGAATTGTTGAAAGCACTTGAAGTACCAGAGGAGGAACTTCCCACTAACAACCAACCTGTAGAAGAAATTGTTGAGGCAAGTGTGGGAGGTAAGACTAGGTTTAAAACCCCACCATTCCTCCTGAATTTGGAGATTTTAAACCATAATGTGCACAATTGTTTAGTAGAATCAGGATCGTCAGTCAATGTTATGCCACTTGCAGTCTACAAAACGATTAATGGACAACCTAAACCTACTACTTGGGAGGTTACTCAGTTAGACAGGACCAATGTGAAAGTAGTTGGGGAAATGGAGGATGTTCTGATTCGCTTATCTGCAAATGAAAAGATATATCCGTACATTGATATTGTAGTAGCAAACATACCTAATGGCTATGGACATATTTTGAATCATGACTGGTCAGCAAGAATAAATGGGTATTTTGCTTCAGATTGGTCACATTTGTGGTTGCCTCAGAAGGGAAGTCCAAACTAAATAAAAATATTAAGAGAGCCCTACATGAAGCACAATGTTACTCAATTGGAAGAAAAAAATGAACCAGTGAATTCTATGTTGGGAAATCATCTAATTGAACTAAAACCGGGAGACTACCAAGAAGAAGAAGCTAGCATTACATCAGACACCCAGCCTAATCTCCTTCGATTTCCACGCGCTGACGAAATTGATTCTAAAATAGTAGATGTAGTTTTTTATTCAAGTACAGTAGGATTAGATAATAGTTAGGTCTATTTCATTTTGTAGTCAATCCTAGCCCCTTAACTTACATGTTGTCAGATTTATAGGGGTGGGCAGAGGACTGACCAATTAGTGGTTTAGTTCTCAGATTTTATTTTTGTTTCTTGAATTATCTTGTACATAAATGAATGGATTTGGTTCTTTATTTTGATTTACTTTATTTTTGTTTTTTTTTAGTTTAAATTTTAATTGATTTCAATAAAAAGAGCAAACTTTTGGTTGCAGGGAGGGCATCAGAATTCTGGATTAACTAAAGTCCTTGAGTGTAAGACTGTGTACTATTGTTTTATCTGAAAGAATTTCTTCTCGTTTGTCAGTTCTCCTAAATGGCTATGAACACATTGAAGTCCTACTTAATACTTGTAAAATAACTCAGGATCAAAAAGTATGGAATACTATTTCGAGGCTCCATCCATCTCACATTTAAAAATGTCTTAGGGGGTGACAGCAAAAGACCCATGGAAAGGAAGAAAGGTAAATAGTATATATTATATAAATGATCCCATGCCAGGAATTGAAAGCCAAAAGGCATATAGGATTCAAAAAACTCCTAAGAAAGCAATATGTATCAAAACAAAGTACTAAACCAAATGAGTACAAAATTGTCGAACTTCTTCTCCGTCTATGAGCTGAAAAATTAAATACGTATCTCACACAAAAGGACACTATGGATAGAGGAGCCTGAATAAAAATTCAGAAAGAATGCCATCCAGGAGGACTCCAAAACAACAAAAACTCCAAAAGCACAAAAGTGCAAAATGGCATGGGAATGAGGAACAAATGAATATTTATGTTTACCATATGTTACAAGCCTATGGTGTTTGTTAAGTCAGTAACTTGTTTCTTTAAATTTTGTGTTTGATTTGCATTTTTTCAAGTTACCCCTTTGTTTTAGTTTGGTTTTTTGCTTCTATTAGGACATTTTTAGTTTTCAAGACAAATTTTGAGCTTTTGCCTTTATATTTTTCATTTTATTTTTGATCCCTTAGATTACTGAAAGGTGTTTAAAGGTCATCATATTGCATAGTGGACTCATAAGTCACATTATAAGCATACTCATCATTCAAACAGCTTTTAAACTGCATTCAAAAGAGCAAAAAATTGTAAAACAGCGTCAAAATAGTGTTAAAAGTTATTCTTGTAGCGCTGGAGCCCGAAATTAACAAAGGCACGCTACAAGAATATTGCGACTGACAATTTTTCCAGTTTTTTTAGCAAAATTTTGGCGTGATTTCAAACGGTGAGTGACTAATCACATGCCTTGAGGAGTTTGCTACGCGCTGTCTCAAGAATCATCATGAGAGCAGGTGGTTTTATGACGTGAAGGAAGATTGTGGTCATCATCTGTTATAATGCAGCTCCTCGTGACAGATAGTTGTTTAAACCGACTTTGATGAGAAGACAGTTATTCCCTATCTCTATTTTGAAGCTGAAAACTTATAGTGCACCGGTGTTCTAGGCCAAAAGCTTGAAAATGATGTTTTAAAGCTCGGTTGAGGTTTTTGGAGGTCACCTGGAGATTAGGGCTTCTTTATTCTAACACCTGTAATCAAATCGAGCACATGAAGACACCTGTTCAGCCATTAAACAACATGAAGACTAGTTTAAAGCAACTATAGTGGAACATTAAAAAGGCTTAATGAAGAACGTTGAATCCTCGGTGATCTAAATCATTCCACCTGGTGGGGAGATTTATTTTTCTTTTAAAAACAAATGGATCAGTCAAGAAAGTTGTAGGGATTTTCTCATTGAAACTCAAGAGGCTCGAGAGGCAGAAAATCAGTTACTAGATCATCTACTGAACCCTAAAGTCATACAGTTTCCATTTTTTGAAGAAAAAATGGGTAAGAGTGGTAAGAGTGGTAAGGTGAACAGAGATGAACCTACTGATATAGGTTGGATTGAAAAACTCCCTGGGTGTGTTGAAATTTTCCAACAGGCTGGCTGGCTAGACTTCTTCAAGAAAATAGATGGTTACAATGCTGAAGTTTTCTGTAGGTTTGCACAAGGTTACAAGGATGACATGGTGGTGTTTGATACTTTGAAGTTTAGATTGACAGTAGAGCTGGTTGCAGAGGCTATAGGAGTTAAGAATGAAGGGGAAATGTGGTTTAAGAAGCTGCCCTTTACCTTTGATCCTTAGAGATATCTATTACCAAATGTCACCCCAGACTGGAGTAAAGGCATCCTTATTCAAAATTTCAGAAAGGAATGGGTTGAACCAATCAGAATTTTGTAGAGTTATATTACTTGTGAGGGCAGGTATGCTTATGTATTTAAGTACCACTTCATATTTCTGCAACATATGGTGGGGGTGTCCAAGATGAGCCTTCCATTCTTCTTATTCAAAAGCTTGCAGAAAATGTCTAACAGGGTCAAAGGGAATATGGACCATTCTTCTCAGTCCATCTTTCATCATGGGCTAATTAAGTTCATTATTAGCACTGTTTTGCAGCATGAAGGAAAGACCTGGGATTTTTTCATCTTTTGGTCTGGATTTCAAATCAAACAGGAGGATCAGCAGCCTAAAAAACAAGCAGACAAAGGGAAGGTACTGATGAGAAAATTAGGTCAGAAAGCTAAACTTGAAGACAAGGAAGATGTCAAAGTTGAGAAGGCAGCAGAGCATGTGGAGGTTGATAGTAAACCCAAAGTGTTTTCAGCTGGTATTATATGCAGGTATTCATTGTTTTCAGAAGAGAAATTGCAGCCAAGGTAGCATTTGATACCAGCAAAGGTTTCCAAGCAAGTTAAAGCTGCAGTTACAGAAGAGGTTGCTGCACCTAAGGAGGAGTTTCAGACCCAGCAAAGAAGTCCACTCACCATTCTCTCAGATGATGAGGGATATTTACTAGAAGAAGATCAGCCTGTTGATAAAACTGAAGATAAGCCTGAAGCATGCAGAGAATTCTCCACTTCAGAAATTAAAACAGTCAAACCTAATAGGAAGAAGAAGAAAAAGTTTGAAGTGATAGCCCCATATTATAGGCCTAAAACCAGGCCAACAAATAATCTAAGATGGAATATGAAGAAGCTGCTCAATCCTAAATTGAATTCCAAGCAAGTGACTATCCTGAAATATATTTCCTCAGGTGAAGAACTAGAATTTGACACAGTTAAAGTTAAAAGCAAGGGAAAAACAGTTGCCAAAGCTTCCTCTTCTCATCCTGCAAAAGTAAAAGGATCATCACAGTCAGTAAAGGAGTTAAGGCAGCCCGAGTCTGAATTGTTTACCATATTTCTTGAAATAAGAAATGAACTTTTAAAGCAACAACAAAAAGAAAAAGCTGAAGTACCTCCTATTGAAGATCACGAATGGGAAGATGAAGATGAACTTATACTTAGGCAAGCAGGTATTATGAAAGACCCTAATATTCCTGTTGTTTCCACAGACCTGTTAAATAAGGATGCAGACATTTTTAAGAGGTTTGACATACTTGAGATGCCCAGTTATGAACAAGACATCATGACAGGAAGGTCAGTTGATTCAGATAAAGAAAACTTGCAGAAAATTATTAAGCAGTACAAACAGCAGATGAACTATATGCAAGAGATCAATGAGGGGATAATGATGGCTAACAGAAGCCTTAGAAAAGATCTTCAGGATGTCAATGACCATTGTCAGGAGCTGAGAGCAATATCTAAATATGTTCTAAAGAGAAAAGGAACCACTGACTTGCACTGTACAGAGTTGGAGAAGACAGTCAAGGATTTGCAGCAGAGAAATGAGGATCTTACCAAGAAGATAACTGACATGGAGCAGGAGCAGAGGCGAGCTAAGAAGAAAGCTCAAGCATTAGATGGCATTCCTTTGCTAGCTGAGGCAGCTAAGTACCTATGATTTAGCTATTGATTTAGTTTTTTGTTATCTCTTTTTGAGGAACATGTTAGTTAGTTGTTTACTATTTTTAGAAAATAGCATCTTTTGTAATATTGTAAATTTCACTTTATCCCATCGAATTAGTTGAGGCAGTTAGGGTTAGATCCCTAACTGATTTTGTAAAGAACAGTATTTAGAGAGGTTAGAAGGTCATTGAGAGGGTTCAATTTTTGGGATAGCTTCAGGAGGTCTGCAGACTTGTTCATGAGTTCAGACTTGTTCATAAGTTAAGTATCAAAGCTCTTGTATGCATTTGATGATGAAATTATGAGATATATGACACTTTTCACCCTTCAGTTCTGTGTTGGCTTCATTGTTCAGCTTGTTTAGTTGCATAATTGATATACTCATTACTGGTTTATGTTTATATGCTGGTGATGCTTGTCTTTTATGAATGAACTTCAATACTGTGTTATGTTGGATCTTGTTGAATATATTATGCATCTTTGTCTTCTTTTGTTTATGATTCAATTATTACTTTGCTGATGAGTGTATTCCCTGTCCTTCCCCAAAGTTCATAACCAAGAAAATACATCAGAAACCCTAAACCTAGTTACTTTATTGATTTTATCTTGAGATTGTGTTGGCTTGTTTCTTTAGCCTTGGAAACAATTTCTGGCACAAACATCTTTGGCGCCGTTGCCGGGGACGAATTTGAAGACATATCTTCCCTGGGATACTCATCTATTTTACTGGTATTAAGAGGTGGACTTAAACCAGCACTTTTGAAGGCTAATTTTTCACCAAAGTTGTCACAGTGGCTTCTAGAGGAGTGGAAACCAAAAGCAGAACTACTTCACCATTACATTCAGGGGTTTCAGACCCTGAACAAATATTGAAAACAGCAAGAAAACTCAGACTAGTTGGGTGCTTCAATCTTTACCAGCCCTCTGTGACCCTGACTAGTTGGGTGCTTCAATACATTCAGCTGAAACCTCACCTTGGATCAAGCCTATTATACTTGATAGCTCTTTTCAAATCTTTACAAATCCTCAATCCTTTAAAAAAGCCAAAGCTACCTCTCCTGGTAAAATACCTCTTTTTCAACTGAAATTAGGTAAAAGTTCTTTTCAGTCAATCTCTAGCCAAGCCTCCTCATCTTCAAAACTAGTCAGTCCAAAGATGGCAGCCCAAAATCCTCCCATAGACATGATGGACCAGATGGTTGTAGCCAGATATGCACCATTAGTCTTACCCCAGCCTTTACATGCCTTGCTTGGAGGTGATTACCAGAAGTAAATGCCTAGATTCAATGGACAGGGAGAAACCACTGCTGAGGAACATTGGGAGGCTTTCCTAAGTTATGCTGACAATCAAAACATTGAGGTAAAATATGTATGGATGAGGGTATTTGTTCAGAACCTTGATGGGGATGTAAGGAAATGGTTCAGAGAGTTTCCTGCCAACTCAATCACTATAATTGAAGAACATCGGGATCTCTTCTTGAGGAAATGGGGAGACACAAAAGATCACACCTACTATATAACTGAGTTTGGATATCTCAGAAGAAAAAAAGAGGAGACTGTTGCATATTTTTCCAAAAGGTTTAACAAAATGTATAGTAGGATTCCAACAGAAATTAAGCCTACTGAAACATTAGCTAAACTTACCTATGCCAATGCCTTTGACCATGAATTTTCTTTATTATTGAGAGAAAGGAGACCTATCACCTTGTTGAACATGCAAGATGCAACATTGGAGGTAGAGTCCAATTTATTGGCTTCAAACAGACTTAAGAAAGAAACAGGCCAACAACTTTATGATAAAAAAAAGGAAAGAAGGAAGCAACTTCAGGAAGTTCTGCTCCTCATTCTGCTGAAGCCAAGATTGATGAAATGGCTAAGCTGGTGAATATTCTCACTGCAAAATTGAATAAATTAGAGCTTGAAAAGAATTCTGGCAAACCTGCTCCAAAAGCTAAACGAAATCCAAATAACCAGAATCAGTTCAGAAGGCAATTTGCTCCTAGATTCATACCAAGAGAGCGCAAGAACAATGATATCCAGCGAGAAATGAGAGAAAATGAAGACCAAAGAGTGCCCCCACCTCTTCAGAACAATGTAGCTAATGAAGAAGAAGTTGATGAACAGCTGCTCTTTGAAGAGACTGAGACTGATGAAGATATGAATCATTTTGGAGAAGGATTCTCTGGAGGTTTTGTTACTGAGGAAGAATTTCTGAATGCAGAATATTATGATGCTGACATGTTTGAAGCTGAGGATGACTTGGATTGGAAAAGACTGCTGTAATGGATTCTGTACATCAGAATGGACTCAAGAAGACTATAAATCTCAGATCAGGCCCAAAGCAAGTGGTACAAGCCCCAAAGAAGAAATTTGATGTTCCTGCTGCCACTGTTCCTGCTAAACAAACAGCTGATCCTGTGCCAAAAAAAGGCAAGTTGCAGAAAAATCAAACAAGACTCCAGAGGTTGAAGAGGTAAACAAATCTGTTCAGAATTTCAGTTTGGAGAATGAATTAGGAAAATTAAAGATTCCTGTACCTTTGACTGATTTAATAAAGAATCCTTCATATAAAGAAACAGTTCTGAAAGTGATGAATTCAGCAAGTAATCAGCCTGTTTCAGACACAATTAATCTGAAGGAAGAAAACCCTAGAATCTTCATTGGATCAGCCCTAGCTGAAAAAAATGAAAATGAGGCTGGTGCTTCACCTCCTTTCTATGTCACCCCGACAGTCCATGATCAAATGATTCACAATTGCCTTTTAGATTCAGGAGCATCCCACAATTTGATGCCAAAGGTTGTTATGGAAGCTCTAGGCTTGAGTATTACCAAACCTTACCATGACCTATATGCCTTTGACTCCCGAGCAATAAAATGTCTAGGTGTAATAAAAGACATGGTTGTCAGCATAGCTCAGTTGCCCATGAAAAGTGTGATAATGGATGTTGTGGTAGCTGACATTACCCCAAAGTTTGGCTTACTTCTTTCAAGGTACTGGGCAAAGAAGGTTGGAGGAAATTTACAAATGGACCTGTCATATGCTACCATACCTGTGTTTGGTGGAGAAAATAGAAGGCTGTACAGAGAGTTGCAGTTTGCTTACATAGTGACAGATGATAAAAACCCCACCAATCACCCACTGTATTCTGTTGATAAAGATCTTGGTACGTGCATGCTACATTTTAGTGATGAGGATAATTCTACTGGTCTGTTACAAGTGGAAAAAGAACAGCCAGTAAAACATAGCAGAAATGAAGAAGATGAACTGTGGAAACTATATTTTGATGGTTCCTCTTGCAAAGAGGGAGCAGGTGCAGGGGTTCTTCTCAAATCCCCTGGAGGTGAAACATTGAAGCTCATGTACAAGTTGGAATTTGTTACCAGAAACAATACTTTTGAGTATGAGGCTTTGCTACTAGGATTAAAGGCTGCTAAAGAATTGGGTATTTAGCAGATTGCTGCATTTGGCGACTCTGAACTAGTTGTTTAGCAAGTGAATAACAATTCTCTGGAGGTTTTGTTACTGAGGAAGAATTTCTGAATGCAGAATATTGTGATGCTGACATGTTTGAAGCTGAGGATGACTTGGATTGGAAAAGACTGCTGTAACGGCTGCTGTACATCAGAATGGACTCAAGAAGACTATAAATCTCAGATCAGGACCAAAGCAAGTGGTACAAGCCCCAAAGAAGAAATTTGATGTTCCTGCTGCCACTGTTCCTGCTAAACAAACAGCTGATCCTGTGCCAAAAAAAAGGCAAGTTGCAGAAAAATCAAACAAGACTCCAGAGGTTGAAGAGGTAAACAAATCTGTTCAGAATTTCAGTTTGGAGAATGAATTAGGAAAATTA
>LPNX011157992.1:0-48166 GCA_001517045.1 Pseudotsuga menziesii
CCAGTTTATTTTTAGTTTAATCGAACTGCTACTAAGGATTCCAGATTCCTTAGTAGGTGCTCATCAGCACAAGCTAGGGTGAAAACCCTAGCTACAGAACCGGACAGGGTTGAGTTGTTCGGACTTCAAAAAGACCTTTGGAAGTACTTCTAGGAAGTGCTTGTTGTATCATATCACATGTTCATACCCCATGGGGGAATTGTAATAAATGTTATAGCATGATAGTGTCTGTAAAAGACTCGGTCTCTTAGACTCCATTTGTCAATCTGATCATCCCAGGGTGTTTTTTCTCTTGGTTATTATTGGTTGTTGAATAAATGACTGATAATTTCTGAGTTTTTCACTCCATACCTCCAAAGTTGGGGTCGTCGGCTTGGCATTTAGGCCTATTGAGGTTATTAGAGTCTATGTGTCAATGTATAAGCATGCTAGACATCGTTTTTTAGTCATATGAACATGTCTAAGTCCCCCTAGGTGTTTTTCAATTTTTCAATTTTTTAGTTTTTTCAGTGTTTTTATTAAATTTTAATTTTTCCAAAATTTAGGCTATTTTTTAATAGTTTAATTGGAAAACTTGATTTTGTAATAAAAGTGGGCCAAATAATCAGTTTTAGTCATGTAGGTGCTCATTTTCAAGCTAAGAGCACCACGTAAACCCATGGACCCACTATTTCCTAGTTTTGAGTGATTTTCCATCACTCAGGTTAGAAATCCCCAAAAAATCATTATTGATGATTTTAATTAATAAATTGATGAATAATGGAGCAAATCCAAAATCATAGATCAGTGGATTCTCAGCCGATTTGATTGAAATCAGTCAGATCTGAAGCAGATTGACTGGATTTGACAAATCCTTGACTGAAGGAGGTGATCAAATCAGATCCAGAGTTGATCTTCAGCATCCTTTATGGGGAATTTCGCCCTCCCTCTCTCCTCAACACGTTTTGGCTCATCTAGATGAGTTTTGGTGGATGCTTCAATCAACAGGTTGAGGTGTCAGTCAGATCAGCCCCTCGATTGACAATTGCACTCAGTGAGACTCAGATCTGGCTCAACTAGACACAGATCAGGCATTGATGGAGTCTCTTTTAGCTGATTTGATGTGATTTAATGAGGAATTGCACCCCCCCTGGGCTAGATGGCCTGTAAATTGTATATATCCAGGCATGGCCTCCTCTTCCAAGCTAGTTAGAATTGGGATTGAGGTGCTGCTGCTATTGTACTGTTGTTATTCTTCATTTGAAATAAAGAAAATATTTGGAGGCAATACGGTGTGGTGCCATTACATGTGTGGATGATTATTGCCATTGTTTTATTGAGGTAACATGTATCTGTCGTCATTTTTTGCTAATTTCTTGTAGATCCGTTGTTAAGATTGATAATAATCTTATTATGATCTTCATAGGAAAGCTGCTTTTCAATAAGCTGATTGACTATCTCTTTCCTTTGATGCATGTTTAGATATCTTGATTTAGCATGTCCTATAAGTTTATATGCATGTCATATTGAATCTTTGTGTATGTACTAATCGGATCTCACAAGTTTCTTGGCAAGTTCTTTGATTTCAGCTGAGTTGCAGGTTCCCACTTTGGAGAGGATGTTGATCTAGTTTGTTTCTTCATTCTCTTCAAAACCTTCCAAAAGGCATAGTCCCTTGACATTCCACCTGAAATCTCCACTGTGGATCTTCAAGGAAACCAACATTTCTTTCCTCCTCTTCCTCCCTCAAAATCAACACTTCACCCGGTTACTTTGTTTAGTTCATAGCTTTGATTTAATTTGGATCTGTTTCATCAAATTCAAATATACATAGATCTTATATTTCATAGCTCACAGTCTAGATCTTGCACTCAAAAAAGTTTCATAAGCATTCTAGATCTAGCTTTAGGGAAATCGTCTTTTTGCATGAGTTTTAAAGAAAACTTGTAGATCACATGCATTAGATTTCCTTTCACTGTTATAAAATTTATTATTCTGAAATATCAGTGCACTTTAATTTTCTTCTCAAACGGAAATCCAAGATCCCAAGGAAAGCTTGCTTTCCTTGGTTCCCTTTCGTTTGTTTTAGCTAGTCTTAACTTCATTTTTTCTGAGATAAGGTAGGCTGATCCAAAGGTACTCTTAAAGTGATTTTGGGAATTTGTTATTATAACATGCTTGCTTTATTTTAGCAGGTATGACAGAAAATAAATGAATCTTCTGTCCAAAGTGGCCTCAGGAGCGTTCAAATCCCCCCAGGGGTCTCCGTTTTCACTAAAAACTCAAAATTTTTCCAAAGTTGTAAGATCTTGGTTTCATATTGTATAAGGACCAAGAAGTTTCTGATAATTTCCATTCACTGATTCTGTAACCAATAATAAATAAAATAATTTTTGGAATAGGCTCTTTCGAGCCCATTCCCCATCCCCCTTGGGGGGATTTGCGTCGGTGTCCTTTTCGTCGGTTTCTGCTTATTTTTTTTTTAACTAGTATTGATATAATTTGTAGGGTAGTATAATTGATTCTATTATTAATTTCATATTCCAATTTTTGTATTTCAAAGTAATCATAATACTTACCCCACGATTTCCCGATTGACTCGAAAGGGGAAAGAGATTCGTGGCAGGATTAATTAAGAAACTAGAAATGTGTATCTATTTGATTTTTTCTATCATTTGTTTATCAAGAAATTTAAAATTAACCCCTCCTCAATTCCCCGATTCAGATCCACTTGGATCGAAAGAGGTTCTTGGAGGCTTTTCTTTTAAACAAGAACATCCGGTTTAAAACTTACTAAAATTGACAAGACTCCAGTGTGTATGCTCTGCACTTGGATGCAATTCATCCAATCAATCAAGCTGTATCAAAAGCACTTGGGTGACTAGTATAATTAGGACTCACTCTCCCCAACTGACAAACCATCAGGTGAAAATCCAACACCTAGATAAAACCTTTACGGTGGAAAAATACCCAAAGGAAGCGGGAACTTCTGAAAAGTGACCTCGGGGAGCCGATCTCTGTCACACCCTAACGGGTGTGTTACGAACAATAGCCCCAGAGAATCCATTTCAGCCCACATATTCCTTGCGGGTAGCCATAATGGTTTAGTTTTGGACATACTCCAAGTACTCTCGGGTATATCTGGAATCCCCCCTTAGCCTAATTTTAATCAATTCACACTGCAATTTTAACTTAAAATATACCAAGAGGCAATCGCAAAACATTCACTCCAAGCACATGCAAGTACATTGTTGCTATTTTCTGACTCCATTCTAAGGCAATGGTTATTTTCTTGTTTTATATATATATTGTGTCTCAGCATTGTGCTTTCGTGTGTTCATCTTTTATATCTTGCCATATTTGATTATTTATAGTTAAATTGCAAACTCCTTAGCAACTCATTCAATTTAACATCACAACACTAAGTAATCATCCTTAGTAACTAAATAGGGTTTACCCCCCTTGGCTCCGTTAGGAGTTGATCCTAAATGGAGGAGTCAAGAACAAGGTGACAACCTTGATACGAGACTTGCCCCCAAGGACACACCGAGTGGCTTGAATATTTCTGCGACGTGACCCAGGTGTGTGAAAGGTGGAAACACTTTTTGGTGCCGTTGCCGGGGATAAATCTTTTTATTCCCGAGTACGACTTAGCTTAACTTTTTTCTAAACAACTAAAAAGATAAAAAAAAATTGATTGATCTAGTCTTTAAAAAACATAAAAATTAAAACTCGATCCATCTGGTGACTCCACTATATAACATCCCTTCAAGAATTTATACCTGAAGAAACCGTCGACAATTATTCAATCCTCTCCCTGATCCTGAAATATTTATTAGGGAAAGATGGAATAGGCAGACTTCTCGTAGAAACCTTGAATATTTAGGAGACCAATCCCTCTCAGATATCCATCACATATTTGTAGAGAGTCATGTTCACCAATCTCAAGAAATGACGGAATTATTCAAACCCCTTGAATTTTCTCATATAGCAGGTGCTCCCCATGCCATTCCAAAAGATGCTATCAAGAAGCTCCCCATATTTCAGGGCAATAATGCCATCACTGCCAAGTCTCACCTTCGAAAGTTTGAAAAGCACCTAGTCAGTTATTGCAATGATGCTGCCCATGACCATGATGATGTCAAAATGACGCTCTTTGCTTTATCCTTGGAAGATGATGCTGAAGAATGGTACTTTGACCTAGATGATGATTCATATAAAACTCTTAGTGAATTCCTAGAGGGTTTTAAGAAGAAATGGGGAGAAAAGAAAGAACCAAGACATCTGCTTGATGCCCTTCATAACATAAAGAAGATGGAGAATGAAACCATGGATGAATTTAACACTAAGTTCAGGCGTGTGGTTGTGGACCTCCCTAACGAAATCAAGACAAAGGATGCTTCCATCCTCATATATTACATAGAATCTTTCACTAGTGATTTGAGGTACCAGTGAAGAGACAAAGAGCTGACCAATCTAAAAAATGCTCAAGAATTGGCCGAGAAAATAGAAAAGAATATGTAGTCTTCAGGCAAGTCCAACATTCCAGGTTATACTAGGGGAAACACTTCATACAACGAAGAAAAAGGAAAAGATTTTGAATCAGAAGAAAATGGAACCTCTAAAGACCCCATGGAAAAGGTAACTAGCATGTTTGAAAAAATGATGACTAGTCAGAACCAATTCATGACAAACCAATCTGTGCAATTGAATAATATTCAGAATAGAATAGTTACACTAGAGAGAAATTATGGACCTAGGAATTTCCAGCCAAAACAGAATCGGATGTATCAAAAGAACTTTCCTCAATAAGAGCCTAGGATTCCAAACCAGTTAGACTCAGCTAACATGGTAGAAGAAGTAATTCCATGGTGTAGACCCTGTGAACAATTCCACCAAGAAAGCACTTGTTATGTTGCAAATCAAGTCATGGAACATGGACTTCCCGAGGTCAGTAATCAGGAAACAAATTCAAGCGAGCCTGATCATATATACATGGTAGGCCAGTCATACCCTTTGTCACCATCTAAACAGAACAAGCCTGAGGATGAAACCATTGCAGAATCTTATAGTGAAACTTATGATGAAAACTGTAATATACATGATGGGACTCCTATGTGTTCTCCATATAATGATGACAGTATGGAATGTTTACTACCTTGTGACCTTTTCTCTGAAGAAGATGAGTATGAAAATGAGGACAAGTATAGCTTGGAGCATGATACAAGTGACGAAGACTCCCTTATCCCCGACAAAGATGTTGATGAGGAGTCCTGGACATTCATGGAAAATCCAATCTATGACAGGTATAAAGAGGAAAATAATGAACCATAAACTTTTGATGGTTTTGTTGATTTTTCTGTGTATGGCATATCTAAAGGAGAGAGCATGGACCATGTGGCCTTGGGAAACTTTGATATGAAAAAGGAGCATGCAGTTTATCCACATGATTAGTCTGAGCCATATATCAGTATCAGTAATGAAGACAAAGAGAACTCGATATCGGAACCTGATATCAACAATGGGGAATCCATCACATCTAACATAAATGATGGTGATGACTATTGGGATTTTTGTCGATATCTTATTAAGAATCCTATCTATGCTATATCTAGCAAGGGGAGTGTCTATTTAGAAATTTGTGGAAGTCCAATCTACTATACTTCCATAGAGGGAAGCATGGATATGGAGACCTTGGAAAATACTAGTATGGAAAAGCAGTATTCAAAACTCTTATATGATCATTTAGAGTCATATCATGCAGAGCCACACAAAGGTATCAATAATGAAGACATGGAGAAGCAGTGTTGTGAAAAGATAGATGTGATGCAGTTATTAGAATATCAGTCTCAACTATCATCTTCACATATAGAGTTTCCTCATGACTTGGAGCCGCTTGGGGCTTATACAGTGAATTATCATCCGGTAAGCCTCGATGATCAGTATGATGGTGTAGTCAATCTGTCTCATCATTCTGATTTGTACATCAACCCTATCCAGTCATGGATAGAAGAAGCCTGCGTAAGCACTTACCATTTTGGGAGGAAGTTTGACAACATTATTCATGCCTATTATTTCCCATCCATCCCGTCTCTTCTGGATCATCATGTAGGTTTGCATTTTCTAAATAAATTATCCTTACTTTGGCTGGTAACCAAAGATGAGGAATTTTTTTTTTATGTTAATAAAATTATTAGGTGGTTACATTGGATTTCTGATTACACTTAACGCTTTGCATATCATGCTTAGAGTAGGAAAATAAAATCCTTGAAAAAGAGCATTTACTTTCCGCATTTTTTGTTTTGTACTTAGCTGATTTATTTAAACAAAATCAGCTTAATGGTTCATTTGGTTTTTTATGTAAAGCTTGTGCTACTAAGGTTTTTTTGTCAAGTTGAGATGTTTTTATAGGGTATATAAACCAAAGATTCTGGAGTTCTCGTATCCTCTCCTTGCCTTAAAGACCAGATCGAGCACGCATCCCACAGTTGGAGCCAGAATGTTACCACCTAAGTTATACTTAGTGGTTTTTTATCAAGTGAGCTTGGTGAACCAGACAGGGTTGACTTGTTCGGACTTCAAAAAGACCTTTGGAAGTACTCATGGGAAGTGCTTGTTGTATCATATCACATGTTCATACCCCATGGGGGAATTGTAATAAATGTTTGAGCATGATAGTGTCTATAAAAGACTCGGTCTCTTAGACTCCATTTGTCAATCCGATCAGCCCAGGGTGTTTTTTCCCTTGGTTATTATTGGTTGTTGAATAAACGACTGATAATTTTTGAGTTTTTCACTCCATACCTCCAAAGTTGGGGTGGTTGGCATTTAGGCCTATTGAGGTTATTAGAGTCTATTTGTCAATTTATAAGCATGATAGACATCATTTTTGAGTCATATGAACATGTCTAAGTCCCCCTAGGTGTTTTTCAATTTTTCAATTTTTTAGTTTTTTCAGTGTTTTTTATTAAATTTTAATTTTTCCAAAACTTACGCTATTTTTTAATAGTTTAATTGGAAAACTTGATTTTGTAATAAAAGTGGGCCAAATAATCAGTTTCAGTCATGTAGGTTCTCATTTTCAAGCTAAGATCACCACGTAAACCCATGGACCCACTATTTCCTAGTTTTGAGTGATTTTCCATCACTCAGGTCAGAAATCCCCAAAAAATCATTATTAATGATTTTAATTAATATATTGTTGAATAATGGAGCAAATCCAAAATCATAGATCAGTGGATTCTCAGCCGATTTGATTGAAATCAGTCAGATCTGAAGCAGATTGACTGGATCTGACAAATCCTTAACTGAAGGAGGTGATCAAATCAGATCCAGAGTTGATCTTCAGCATCCTTTATGGGGAATTTCACCCTCCCTATATCCTCAACACGTTTTGGCTCATCTGGATGATTTTTGGTGGATGTGTCAGTCAACAGGTTGAGGTGTCAGGCAGATCAGCCCCCCGATTGACAGTTGCACTCAATGAGACTCAGATCTGGCTCAGCTAGACATAGATCAGGCATTGATGGACTCTCCTTTAGCTGATTTGATGTGATTTAATGAGGAATTGTGCCCCACCTGGGATATATGGCCTATAAATTGTATATATCCAGGAACAACCTCCTCTTCCAAGCTAGTTAGAATTGGGATTGAGGTGTTGCTGCTATTGTACTGTTGTTATTCTTCATTTTAAATAAAGAAAAGCTTTGGAGGAAATACGGTGTGGTGCCATTACATGTGTGGATGATTATTGCCATTGTTTTACTGAGGTAACCTGTATCTATGGTCATTTTTTGCTAATTTCTTGTAGATCCGTTGTTAAAATTGATAATAAAATTTTTATGATCTTGATAGGAAAGCTGCTTTTCAATAAGTTTATTGACTATCTCTTTCCTTTGATGCATGTTTAGAGATATTGATTTAGCATGTCCTATAAGTTTATATGCATGTTATCTTGAATCTTTGTGTATGTACTAATCGGATCTCACAAGTTTCTTGGAAAGTTCTTTGATTTCAGCTGAGTTGCAGGTTCCCAGTTTGGAGAGGATGCTGATCTAGTTTGTTTCTTCATTCTCTTCAAAACCTTCCAAAAGGAATAGTCCCTCGACATTCCACCTAAAAGTTCCACAGTGGATATTCAAGGAAACCAACATTTCTTTCCTCCTCTTCCTCCCTCAAAATCAACACTTCACCCGGTTACTTTGTTCAGTTCATAGCTTTAGTTTTGGACATACTCCAAGTACTCTCGGGTATATCTGGAGTCCCCCCTTAGCCTAATTTTAATCAATTCACATTGCAATTTTAACTTAAAATATACGAAGAGGCAATCGTAAAACATTCACTCCAAGCACATGCAAGTACATTGTTGTTATTTTCTGACTCCATTGTAAGGAACTGGTTATTTTCTTGTTTTAGATATATATATTATGTCTCAGCATTGTGCTTTCATGTGTTCATATTTTATATATTGCCATCTTTGATTATTTATAGTTAAATTGCAAACTCCTAAGCAACTCATTCAATTTAACATCACAACACTAAGTAATCATCCTTAGTAACTAAATAGGGTCTACCCCCCTTGGCTTCGTTAGGATTTGAGCCTAAACAGAGGAGTCAATAATAAGGTGACAGCCTTGACTCGAGACTTTCCCCCAAGGACACACTGAGTGGCTTGAATATTTCTGCCACGTGACCCAGGTCTGTGAAAGGCGGAAACAGGTCACATCTAGCTTGTGCCCACTCCAAGCTTCGAAAGGAGTCATACCATAAAGATGCTTATGAGGCACCCTATTCTGGATGTAGGATGCACAGTTTATAGCCTTGGCACAAAAATTTAGTTTCAAAGTATTAGCCTCCATAATGCAGGTTGCCATCTCCTTCAGTGACCCGTTCTTTCTCTCAGCAACACCATTTTGTTGTGGTGTGTAAGGGATCAAATGTTGAATCTGAATACCTGCATCTTTACAATACTGAATGAAATTAGAGTTGGCATACTCACCACCATTATTATATTTGAGGATCTTGAGTTTCCTCCCATATTGGTTTTCAACCAAGGCTTTAAAGACTTTGAAGAGGTAAAAAACTTCATACTTATGCTTTAGGAAGTGAACCCAACAATAACTGGAAACGTCATCTATGAAGGTCAGTGCATATTTGGTTTGACTCATGGACATATGAGGTAATGGACCGGAAATGTCACTGTGGATCAACTCAAGAGGTGCAGAGGTTCTCTCATGATGAGCTCTCTCTGATTTGTGCTCTTGGTGTTTTCCTAGGATACAACCTTGACAGAATCCCTTAGAAAACTTGATCTTTGGTAACCCTATGACCATATCTTTTTCCCTCAAATTAGAAATATACTTGTAGTTAATATGGCCAAATATTTCATGCCAAATCTTGCTTGAATCATTAGCATGAATCAAAGGATCAGAGGAGTTTGAGTAGGGTAGAAAATGGGAAAACATCTATACCTTCGAAGTGTGACCAACAACACCTTTTGCTATGAATTTACCATTCGAAATATATGTGGTTTCAACATCATTAGGGGAGAATATGACCTTCTTTGGAGACTTAGTGCGAGTCATCTGATACACTAAAAAGAGATTAGAGGCAAGACCTGGAACATACAACACATTATTGAACTTACCATGGTCATGATCAATCCTTCCCTTCCCCAAACTGTCAGTGAGAGAGTCATCTCCCAAAACTATTGGTGAACCTTTCGACATGGAAAGAGAGGAGAAGGCCTATTTTGTTGAAACCATATGTCTAGAAGCTCTAGAATCTATGATGAAGCTAGGTGAGCTTGATGTGCCAGAAACCAAGGCATGTAATCTCTCTCTATCCTCTGAATTTGATCCTCCTTCCCTCTTCTTTGAGAAATCAGGAAGGGAGATGTTATTCTTTTCTAGGAGTTGGGTCAACATGTCAATTTGCTTCTTCATACAAGAGTTCTTAGGATGATAGCCCTTACTATAGTATGCACACCTGCTCATTTCACCTTTGTTCTTCTTCTTCTAGGAGTTCTTATTGGAACCTTGGGGCTCCTCTTGAGACTTGTTCTTGTCTCTCTTTTGCTCAAGTGGCTTTTTATCTTTTTTCTTGATTTTTGAATCTACCCTTGAATCTCTAGCAACCAAATCTTGGTCTTTGGAAGGTTTGATGGTGCCCATCATCACCAGCTTATATTGTTCCTGTGTCAGGGATTCCATGAACTCTGCAACCTTAGGCATCTTCCAGGCTCGAGCTGTCAACTTGGTGGCATGGAAGGTCAAAACAAACACTGAATAGTCAGGGCCAAGCTTAGAGAGTATGGCCAAAACTAGTTTCTCTTCCTTATTTTCGATCCCACACTATTTTAGCTACAAACCAAGGGATTTAAAATTGAAAAAGTAGAGTTTAAAGGATTCAAATCTACTGGGACTCAAGGAGATTAGCTCATTCTCGATTTGATGTCCTCTCATCTCATCTATCTTACAAAAAATCTCTACAGGTTTCTCCCAAACTTCATTAGGTGATGTCAAGATTTGATGTCCTCTCATCTCATATATATATCCAAAAATATCTACAGGTTTCTCCCAAACTTCATTAGGTGATGTAAATCCATCAAGATGGAAGAGGGGGTCTCTTGAAATGTTCAGACACAAAATATTATAGGCATCATCCCTCCTATTGTGCCATTTGATTTTCTCTGTAGCTGCATTGGGCTCTACCTCAATTTCCATAGTCACCCTGTAGAGACCTTTCACTCTCAAAAATATCTCCATCTCATCTTTCCACTCAAATAAATTGAATGGAGTCAAGTTGATCTTCTAAGATTGGTCCATAGCTCAGAAACTGTGCCCTTCAGTCAGCAAAATATGCTCTCAATCAAGATGTTGAACCTGCAATAGAAATATGGAAGGAGAGAAATAAATATACAAAGGCTCTGATACCATGTGGAAATTTAACCCAAGAGAGAGAACAATTACACACAAAATTACTAATAAAACATGCAAAATTAACACCAAAGGAGACTGAAATTGGATCATAACACTAATCTATATTGAGTAAGTGTAAAATATCCACCCTTGTGAATTAATAGGCTGATTTAATATATAATTACTTGATATATTTGAATGCATAAATATGCCATTTGAAATAGTAAAAAAGAAGTCTTACCAAAACTAGTCAAATCCCCCATAGGTGCATAAAGCAGTTTCCAAATCTAGGTAGATGCTCATGAATTGGATAAGTCAATTGGGAAAGATAAAGAGATATGGAAAGAAAACTAATACATTATTTTATTTGGAGAAAATGAGGGAGGATGATGTGGGCAAAAACAAGGCAGTTACCACTAGTCTAGCTTTTCCTTTGCCTTAAATCAGAAATAAAACAAGGCAGCTTTACATAAAAAGCAGATATGTGCTTTGGAGAATCTGGAATAAAGAATACATGCTAAAATGGGTTTCCAAAATGTTTCCCAAGCACTCCATGACTCATTTTTATCATGTGTTGACTTCTAGGACATGTAGAAGGAAACTAACATAGAGTGGAATCCAAGAAACTAGGTAATAAGAAAAAAATGATTAAATTTATGTCTAAGGTAGGTAACTATGGGTTGATTATTCTAACACTTCTTGTGATAATGTAAGATGTGCACCAATATTTAATTATTTTCCAAGACTGATCTCAATGGTTTTGTTTTGAGCATGTGTAATGGAATGAACAGAAAAAATATCATCAAATGTTGTTTCCAAAGAATCAATTGTGCAATTTTCTTGAAAATTTTGGCCTAAAACCTGATCTACAGTAATATATTGCATGTTCCTTAACTGTTCAAAGATATTAAGTTCAGAAATAAAATAATATAGCAAATCTTCATTATTCTCCTCTCAAAAATCGAAAGCTTGATTAATACTTAAAATAGGCTAAATCACTTCTTCTTGTTGCTATTTTGTTTCATTAATCCAAGATAATTGATCTGTCATAGAAGGTCTTTGAGTAGAAGGATAAAGTGTAATCTATTTCCTTTCTGTTCCATGAGAGATAATCATATTCCCTACTCTACAACCAATAAAAGCATCAACTGTAGCTAACCAGGGTCTTCCAAGAATCAATAGATTCCCCCCCTAAGTTAGATTTTGGTTGAAGAACCAAGAAATATATTGAATACTCCCAAGAATATAGAAAAACTCGGATACCTTCAATTATCCCTTTCGGTGCTATCTTAGATCTATCAGCTAGCTCAAGGATTGTAGTGGTTGGTATAAGGTTCTTCAAATCCAGATATTTCATTGTTTCCAGTGTCATAACATTAATAGTTGCACCTAAGTCAATTAGTGTTTTTGAAATTGAAAAGTTGTTGATTGTTATTGTTACCATTGGAATTCCTAGATCAACATATTTCTAAACAAAAACAATATTTGACATTAAGCCTGCTAAATTTCCAATTACATGAATTGTTTGTGGATCCTTTTTTCACATGCTATTCTTATTTAAACATAACTCCTTAATTTCTTTTGTATAGATTGGGATATATTTGATAGCTTGCAATAAGGGAATTTTACATAGACATTTGTTAATTGATCTAAGACATCAAATTCAAGAAGAGAAACTGAAAATTTTTCCTTAATTAACATTTCTTAAAAAGGAGGTGTTTGAGGTATTATCATTTTATCATTCTGAGTTTGTTTGTCTAGCTATAAATTTTTTGTATTAGATTTTTTTGGAATTTTCTCTTTTTCTATTTGTTCTTCCATGAGAAGAGGGGATTATTTTTCTAATATTTTTCCAAGCCTCGAGTGGATATTTTAAATAGGAAGGATTGAGTATGAAACTGTTGTTCATTCATCTATATTATACATGGGTTTTTCCACTCTATTATTACGATTTGGTACTGGTTGGGCTGGTAACTAAGTTGGTTAAGGTGGAGGTTGGTTAGATGGGAGCTAAATTTGTTGAGGTTGGTTCAGTTTAGGAGTAGGATTTGGCTGTGCAGGAAATGAAGGTTGAATCTATTGGTATTATGGGTAAGCAAAATATTTTTGGTAAGGTTGTGGGTAGGCCTGCTGATATGTTTGGTTTCCATGAGCATATCCTTGCCAATTTTGAACAGGATGGTTTTGGTTTAGCTGAGGAGACCAAGTCTACCAAGGCATAGGTGCATCCCATGTTTTTTGAACAAGATATTGATAACTTGGAAAGAATTGTTGCATAGGGTCTTGAGACATACCTAGAAAACGTGGCTACGATGGCATTTTCTGTGACAGAAGGTAAAGAGACTCCATGCTTTGATTTTCTTCCACTCAAGCTACTTGTAATTATTTCAACCTAGAACATTCATCAGTCTTATGATTTTCTGCGCATAACCCCCAAATCTGAACATTACTTAAAGGACACTCTTTCAATGGATGTTTCTTCCTACATTTAGGACATAAAATTAATAGAGCTTGATCATGTTAATCTTGTTGTTCTTGTATTTATTAGTATTTAAGACTTATAATTTTGTCCCTAATGTACTTAGAATATCAACTTTAAAATATTCTAACAAGCTTCCAAACTCAGCTCTTTATATACTTTCAGTTGTTGACTTAGTTGTTTTTGAAGTGATATCTCTTTTCCCTTTTCTAGCTCTTCCTCCTGAATACTTTTGACATAACTCTGTAATTTCATCAAAAGGTAAGTAGGAAACATCCCCTTTCCCCATAACATTAATAACATCAAGATACTCATATTGGATACCTTTCAAGAAGATTGTTTTGATGATGTCTGAAGTTAAAGAAGTATATTTAGATTTTTGTAGATTATACAGAAATATCTCATGATATTCTTCCATACTTTCATCTTCCTGTTGAGACATCTTAAAAATATCATCCTTCGAATATTTAGATCTACAATATGCTTGATATTTTTTAAGAAAAATATTTCTCATGTCGTCCCAACTAGTGATAGTGTGTTCTCCTAATCCCATGAACCATTTCAGTGCAGCAGTTTTAAGAGTAGCAGGTAATAGGCAAAGCTTATGTGTATCATTAATATATCCATAAGTACGACATAAAATATCAAATTCAAACAAAAATGAGTCAGGATCTTCAGAAGTCATACCATAAAAGTTGGGTAAAATGGATGGTCGAATGTTTTTCGTTTTTACCTCTTCTCCTAGGATGATATTAGTATCTAAGATTGGGAATCAAAAGGTAGTTTCATGTTCTTTTTCATTTCCTCTATCTTCTACTCTTTCATTTATTCTATCTTCTTCCCTCTCATTTCTTATATCTTTTCATATTTTGTTTTCAGCTTCTAACCTTCTTTCATACTCTCTTCGTTGTTCTGGATTTGGTCCTCTAAATACTTCTTCCTCAGCTATATCTCTTCATTTGTTTTCCATATCCATTCTTCTTTCATACTCTCTACGTTGTTTTGCAGTTGGTCCTCCTTTCTTAGAGGTTTCTTCCTCACCCATTTGGAAAGTATCAACAGTTGTTGCAATGAATCTTTTCTTCTTAGATGAAGAATTCTCTATTGTCTCTATTTTTTGGGGGTCTTTTATAAATCTTCCTTTTTCATCTCTTTGTCTTGACATAAAAAAAAACTAAATTTTACTTTGTGTTTTTGTATTATTTCTTTTAAAAGGAGATGAAACTTCCTATGTCTAATTCTAAATATGCTTCCTCGGCAATGGAGCAAAATGTTGTCCCAATCTACTATCGTAAATTAGAGCTTAATGTTTTAAATGTCAACCTGGTATCCTAAGACTTAGAAGCATATCCAACATCTATAGAATTAGAACTAGACTGGTTTTAAAATATAGTATACTTCAAAAACCTAAGACTATTTAAATGCTGTAAGTGTAAAATTACCAAAAATCCCTTATAGGAAATGTATGCAATGACAATTTTTGACTTAAACACATCTAAACATGAATCATAAAATGTAAAAATTTTAAAAACTAAAAAAGTGCTATTCTATTGTTGAGAGAATAAAACACTAAGTTCTTTTACAAGAACTATCAGTTCCCAATGTATTTAGTTTTTTTCAACAGCAGAATAAAACTAAAACAATTCTACAATAATCTAAGCAATGTATAATAAACCCTACTTGGATTACATAGTCTTAAAACTCTCTTGCATTCGAATTGAAATAGAATGGTATTGTTGAATGTGGTTTCCATATTTAATTAGAATCTATAGCAAAAGGAAATACATCTACAGGAAAATCAAAATATAAAATGCATCTACAAGAAAACTATAAATATAAAATGCATCTACAGGAAATAAATTAAAACATACCAATGCAGTAGCAAAAGAAATGGTGTGCAGGCTTAGCAGATTGGGCCCTCCATTTCTCTGCTCACACACAATGAATTATAAAATCACCAACAACTAAATTGATTTCATAAAAAAGACAAAGAAAATACAGTTGCAAATTGTTTGAAAGTCTGAGTTCTTATTACTAAAAACGCAGAGTCTCACTCAGTTTGTCAGATGGCTTTACATGAAAAATAAAAATATTTATAATAATTGTTCTCCAACTGAAATGCTACAATATTGCTCCAAATTATAATGACAACTTGCCATAACCTCGATATTTCCCTCAAATCCACACAAATAGGAGAAATTTTCTGAAATAGCAAAACAGTCCCATTTTTATGCTTCCTGGAAGCACAGGTGGTCGTCTTTAACCCACATTGACTTGACACCTGTGAGGGCTATAGCATGAATTTGTTGGAAATAAATCCATCCTTGGACATCAAGGATTCTCCTGCATATTTCAAATCTCTCCCAGTCATCCTGCAAATATCCAAACCTTGGAGCATTTACAGGAAGTTAGCAAATCCTATAATTTATTAAAATTTCAATTTAAATGCTTTAAAAACTGCAAAATTCGATTCATTAAAAAGTAGCAACAATTATACCTTAATTTGATGAGCTTCAAGGTTTTATGAGTGAAGTATGAGGGTTTAAGGCTGATCATAATGGTATGAAGGGATGGCTAGAAGGGTTAAGGCATAAAAAATAGGTGTCAAAATAGCACCCAACAGGAATCATCCTGGAAACATATTTAGCATGTCTGCTTTATTCCTGGTTCCTTAAAGCATATATCTGCTTTTTTCGAAAGTTTCCTTGCTTTACATTTGTTTTAAGGCATAAAGGAAAAGCTATCCTAGGGGAACTTGCCTTGTTTTTTGACCACATCATCCTCCTTCCTTTTCTCCATACAAAAGGATGACTGAGTTGTATTTCCACCACATATTATCTTTTCCACTTTCTTTAGCTAATTCATGAGGATCTTCATGGATTTGGAAAGTCCTTTTTGCACCTATGGGGGATTTGACATGTTTTAGTAAGCCTTCTTTTTGACCAATTCAAATAGAAACCTAGTGCTTTTGAATCTCTCATGTAATTATATATTTGAGCAGCCTATTATTTCATATGGTTGGCTAATTTACACTTATTCAATACAGGATTAAGTTATGCTCCAATTTCAGTCCCCTTTTGTGTGAATTTTGCATGTTTGATTTGCAATTTTGTGAGTGTAATTGATCTATCTCTTGGGTTCAATTTCCACTTAAAGTATGTATGATTGATCCATGAGATGTGAATTTTGGGTTGCATGATTGTTCATAAAGATATGAATAGAGAGCTACATGATTGATTCGTGAGATATGAATGTTGGGCTGCATGATTTTTCATAAAGATATTGATATATAGATGCATGATTATTCATGAGATATGAATGTTGGACTGCATGATTATTTGATTATCACATGGTTTTATAAAATCAGATTTTGTTTCATTACAATATGTATTGCTGGGATTAGGAATGATGTTATGGTATAAACATGATTAGAAACATTTGTTACAATCTTTCTATTTATTAATAAATAGAAAACTCATGTTAAGAAAAATAAGGGGTTGCATAAATCTTCATGAGATATAAATATAATAATGATATAGAACTGCAAAACATTACATGAAATATGAATGGGGTTATGTCGAAACGTTGATTTAATATGTACATAACTATATGAATCACTGCAAATACATTGAAGTATTCATGTGATTAAAATTCATGAGATATGGTTATACAGAAACATTAGTTAAAATGTTTTGCATGTCAGTGTTTGTTGTTTTTCATTTTATTGAAATGACTAAATTATGCAAGGTTTCTAATAACTTGATTGAATTTGGCTTGTAGGGAAAAACTATATGCCCTGACCTACAAGTAAAAATGACATGTATTGAGTGAGGAGTATTACGATGGCTTATCCTGAAAGAGAGAGGGATGACGTGAAGAAAGAAGCTTTTGGTAGAAGATTGGAAGGTTCCTATGTATTAGGAAGAAGTCAAAATAGAATCCATAATCCTGTTCTAAGATATGTAAAAACTCTTGAAGATAATTAAATTATCTTATTTTTATTCATGTGTAAAGAATAGATTCACACATATATGGGCATGAAGTCTCCATGATGGAGGAATCATATTATGATTATCACATCCTAATGGTGAGAGGAAGTATCTATATTTTCTAGCTCCTAAAGAAACCAGTAAAATTGGTTGATGTATCTTTTGTTAAGAGGATATCTGCATGATGCTCATATTCAGAAGGAAGTTGAGAAATGTATTCAAGAATATTTTTATGATTCTTATTTTTAGTGGTGTGGTAGTCACTAGACAAATATTTTCCTCAGTTAAGGAAAATGTGTAGTAAACCAGCCTGGAGAGTTTCAAGATGATGGACTATGAATCCATGGACACACATATGAAGATAAATACAAAATATTATAATTCTTATTTCGTATTTAAAGGATATAAATTCAACTGATATGTATTTGGTTAGTCATAGGGCCCATGATCGGTTATATGCTTTGCAACTTGTACATAGACATGTACAAATCATGTGTTATGGTACCTACTTGGTACAAGTTTATGTGGACTTGGATATGTCTCGGTCTGTAAAAAAAAGTTTCAAATTTATATGGATTCTAACAAGTACATTGATCAAGGAATATCAAATATGTTATTCTAGATAAAGCATGTTGTAAAGAAGTAAATCTTTATGAGGTTCCTAGTCATTTATATCTGAGACATTGTAAATATCTAGATATGATCACATTTCCAACATTCTTACTAAGCCTCTGTTCGGGACAATCTTGGTATAGAAAAACTCCTCCAGTTGAAGAGGGAGTATTGATGTGTCTTAACAGGTAGAAACAGATAAAATCCCCACCAGTTAGTCATGGTACATGACTTAGACAACCAGGGGTTATGATAACTTGTGGAGATAATCCACATGAGCAGAGACATGTTCAAAGTCTCTGAGACTATTGATACTCAAGAAGAGTTGTATTTTGAATTGTTAGAGAACGGTTAAACCTCTCAGATAGGTAGTTTGGGTGTTGCACTATAAACGGAAGAATCATTGATAAAGTGATCAGGCCTTGAAGAACATCACAGAGAATGGGAAGCTCACAAAGAAATTCTCTAGATAAAAGAAGATTCTTGAAGTCAACAAATGTTGAAGATTGAATGAAAATATGATGTTTTATTTCTGCATGATATTACACATATATTGTATAATGTTGTATATGATTGATTTAAAATCCATGGTTTCCGTTTTGAGAAACTATATTTTGTATCGGATCTAGATGATGCTACTATGTGTAAGTAGTTGGTTGGTCTCTGAGAAGACCTGTTGTATTTAATGCTTACTGCTAAGCATATGTTTGAGTACTTTTGAGGTATATTAGAATAGGCTCTTTATTGTATTTTATACATGGTAGACATATTATATGATTGTGCTATCCAACTATTGTTTTAGCCTGAGATAAGGGATGTAAATTGTGTCTAGTAGTACAAAATCTAAGTGTATTGCAGCCAGTACTACAAAAGCACGATGTATGTAAGAGAGTAATATAGAGGTAAATGTGTTTTGCATATAATACTACTTGCTAAGGAATGGTGTAGCTTGGGAGACTACCTACTAGGGTGAAAGACTTGAGCCTACAATTATTAGGTCTTAATAGTCAATGTTTTCCAAAAAACATCATGTGTGTTACGATAAAACACACTGAGATGAAATTTTACTTCATTTCTTTCAAGGTATTGTAAAGAAAATATTTCATTACATAGATATTGATGAGCAAATTGAAAATTTGTGGAAATTTGTTGTTAGTGATGAAGTTGAGATACTTCCAAGATAAGCTTGGTATGGCGACAAATTCCTGGTAAAGCAGAGAATGGCTCCCTCGCTGAGAAAGAATTCTAAATGTACATCATCAAAAGTCATTCTCTAGAGTTGTGTGGTATCATTTAAGAAAATTATGTTATATCAAGTTAAGGAATTGTTTGGTATCAATTCAAGGACTTTTGTGGTATCAAGTCAAAAACTTGTGTTGTATCAAGTTAAGGAATTGTGTGGTATCATGTCAGGACATTGTGTTGTATCAAGTCCTATCTATTTCCTCATGTATTGAGGTGGTATTCTTGTACTGTGATATTGTGTTGTATCAAGTCTGGAATATTGTGTTGTATCAATATTGGAGTGTTACAGTGAAATCTTACACTCTTGAGCCATGTGTTAACCCTATGGCTAGTACCCAAGTTTCTCTCTGCTAAAGTTGACTGAGATTGAGATTTTCCTGCTTTTTTCCCTATCTAGGATGGTCAGCGCTCTTGTCCTTCATGCTAGGAGCATCGAAAGCATTTTTTCCCTTCATGTTAGGTGCACCGATGCTATGTCTCGCACTGCTAAGAGTGCTGATGACACTTTTTCCCTTCCTGATAAGTACGTCGGTTGCATTTTGAGGGAAAAAAATGAAGATTCGAGACCCTTCTTGAAGGTGGATGAGGTGGTGGTTGATCTCTATTATCTAGGTGAGGTGAAATTTGGTTCCTAACCTATAGGGAAGATCCCTTTGATCCCTCCTCCTAATCCTCAACCTATTCTATCCCTTTAGCCTTATAAATTAAACCCTCTCTCCATTTAGAAGAGAGGAAGGTCTATGGTACTCTTAGGCTGATGGAACTTCTAGGTGGATTACTAGCTTACTTTGGATGCTTTGGCTTGGATTGTTGGATGGAAGATTGCAGTGTTAAGGCTAGGTTGTCATATTCCTTCTCATTGTAATTTTATGTATCTCCTTGATTACATTAATACAAATCTCTTTCCATAAACATTGTTGTTGATGATGATGTTTAGAGATTTCTTCTTTAATTGTTATCTTAGATTAATTATATGTTTGGATACGCATATGCTGTTTGCTTTTTTCCACATGATTTACAAGGTTTTGCAGCTGAATATTTGAATATTCTGGAGCTTGGATCAACAAAGAGAGAAAAGGATACGCGAATATCGGGTAAGTGATCTATCTGTGTGTTTGCATTTGTTATTGATCTAGGAAAGTAGATTGTATTATGTATTTGATTTGTTCTAGATATGCTTGTACTAGGGAGATCTAGGTTGATTCTGATTAAGTATATTTATCCGATAACAAATTTGGTGACTCCTCTTGGGAAAATACATCGATTTGATTTCATTTTGTTTTTGATTTCATATTTGTTTATCAATCCTTTTTATAGCCTCTAGATACCTCCCCTCCTTTGGATTTTGTCTTTGTAGAGTGTCTTTCATCCTCTTGATGCTCTTTGGATCACTATCAGACCTTTTTCCCTTCTCCCATAGGATATATAGCTTTTAGTATGTTTGTTTCTCAACCGGTGTTTTTGGGTTGTGTGGAGAGAGCGTCGTTGATGTCATTTTTTAATGTCGTAAGTGTTGGCTATATAGGCACTCTTCGCCTTAAGAGAATGTACATTGTTGATGCTTTTTCTGCAGTGTTATAGGAGTGTTGGTCCCCTCATAGGTGTGTTTCTGCAATGTTATAGGAGCGTCAATCCCCTCATAGGAATTTTTCTACAATGTTAGAGGAGCGTTGGGCCCCTCATAGGCACTCTTTTGTAGTGGAGAAAAAAGCACCTACCCCTCATAGGCGCTCTGATGTAGTACAGGAAAGTGCGTTGCCCTTTGAAACTCAATTTTTGGCTCATATTTTCTTCATTTTGGGGTTTTGGTTTGATGGATTTTTGGGTTTAGGTTGCATGTGATAGTAATTCACCCTCTAGACCCAACATTAACCCTTCCTCCACCCTTATTCATTGAGTGTGTTGGTTGCATTTTGGTTGTTTTGGAGTTGTTTGGGTGCTTGTCATATTCCTTTTGATTTCTGAATGAATGGAGTGCTATAGATATTCTCTATTTTTCTGTTTGTAGATTTGAAAAAAAATATAGATATCAAGTTTCGTTTTGATACATGCATTTGAAAAATAAAAGTGCTTATTTACTTTGTTTTGTGCATTGTTAAGATGTGTAGTATCTTGATTTCATTTGCACTTTTTTAGACTATTATTGTAGGAAGATAGAGCTAGTGCACTCTAGGAAAGAATTGTTCTTTTCTTTATTGTTCATATTCACGTTTGAACAGGAAACTCAATCAAAAGAGAAGCAAAATTTAAAAAAAAAAAAAAACAAGCCAAAGACCCCCCTTGCTCGTGTATGAATTCACAGGTATTTTCAAGAATTGTATTTGATGTTGATCTTTAAAAGATTCATAGTTTCATTTGAATAGAACTTGGTTTTCTTAGATCTCTAATTTCTATCTTGTTTTAACAGAAAACTCTTTCCCTACCTTAGGTAGTTTTCATTGAAAGAGAAATGTGCTTCATCATGTAGCTAGGATTTGCATTCTTTTTACATTTCATGTCTACACATCATGCATTCACTTAACTGCTCAATATAAAATTAACACTAGATTAGGTTGAAAATAATCTAGTAACTGTGTGTAAGTTAGTGACATGTTCGGGCCTCATAAAACGTAGTAGCTGTCGTTAATTTGTGTGCACTACAACCTGGGACTCACGCGGTTCTTCCATGTACCATCAGTATATCAAACATCCTTTCACGTACCCTTGAGGTATATAGAAAGGTACTTCATGTACTCTATTATATATCAGAAGGCCCCTTGTGAATGGTTGTGCATTAGACAAAACTACTACCGATTTGAGCTCCACCATACCTAGCGTATATTGGGAGACCCTCTTAGGATTCCTGTGACCATATGAGTTATCCTTTTGTCCTATCCTGTGAGGTTCCTGACTTTTGATCCACTCGTATTCACACAGTTTGCTAGTGGATTTTAGACTTGAGTAGTGTTTGATCTTGTGTGGTGTTTCAGAGATTCTTAGAGAGTTCAGATATGGGAGACTCTCCTGGGACCACCAATCAAAATAACCATTTTCAAGGTATGTATTTTGTTTCTCCCCCTTGTGGAGATGTTTTTCCTCCCTTCATGGCCACTTTGAACCTTCCCGGATTGACAATAGGATTACCTGTATGGTTATTCTCCAATCTTGTCATACCAAATGCATCCTTTGTGTCAAATCCTGGTCCTTTATAGCATGAGAATCATCCTCATGTTAATCCTTCTCCTTCTTCATGGAATGTTGAATTGACTTCCCTATATTCCTCTTCATCTATTGAAAACTCTAAACTTAGTAAACGAGTGGGTAAGAAGAAGACGAAAATGAAGGATAAGAAAAAGAACACTAAGAAGAAGGTCATCGCTCCAACCTCTGATCGTCATGTTGGAATCCCACTAGCCACTGGTCATCATGTTGGGTGTATTGATGTACCTGTTTTCAGCACCCGTAAAGCTAATTTTCCTTGTAGACTATTATCCCTAAAGTTGAACCTAGACTACTGGGGTTCAAGCTTAGAGAAATCTTGAAGATAATTCAAAATAATGAAATCAAATTAAAAAAGAGATGGTATGTAGTCAAAGGTAATGGGAAATCAAATAAAATAACCATCACAGAACTGCATGCCATATAATAAAATACAAGTTTCAATAAAAGAAGGGATTATGAGCATGAATTTACAAGTAAATGAACTTGGTTCTGTAACTAAGTATTTAATGATAACTACACTTGATCATAAGAATATTGTAATGGATTTTAAGTTGACCATACACAGGATAAAATCATAATAAAATGCAATTCATAAGGGAAGACAAAACAAGCTCATGATCATAATCATATCAAAGTAAAGTTCCTTATTAAATATGCAAAGAGTATTTATGTCTTACAATTCATATTCAAAACTGGATTCCCATCTATGATTCCAACCCCTACTACATCTGTCTGCTAACTATTATATAGAAAACTTTTAATTTTTTGGAACAATTATCAGATCCTATTTTTATGGATCGAACTCTTCAAAAATAGAAAAGTCTTAGGTCTTCAAACTCGGACTTAATACAAGTGTAATCAAAATAGAATTATATTATCTATTTGTCCAATTGGAGTTACTTTTTTAACTAACTATTCTAAGTCTTTGTTATCTAAAGACTCTTAGAATCTTTTGCTATAACAGTCAAATCACTTAAAACTCAGGATCTCCTCTACAACCTGGCATACTCAACATCCTTGTTCTCCATTTGATTTTGCGCTTCTTTGTCCTAAGTCTTCATGTGCTCATATTGATTTTGGATGGCTCTCTTCTCCTTCAAGATATATTTGGATATCAAAAGCAGCTTTTGATAATCAGTTTATTTTTTCTCCAAGTCTTCCTGTAGTATTTTATTTGCAGTCATCAATTTTTCATTTATATTCTATAAAAAATTGGTTTGTTCCTTATAAGTCTATAAAGACTCTTTAATTTGATTTAATTCTGGGACTATCTTAGACTCCTTTATGTCCATAAGAAATTCATCTTTTTGTATGTATTTTGAAACTGAACCATTTTTAGAAGACACTTGTTTATTTGTGCAAACCCTATTAGGTATACATCCTGAATTGTCATGAAGATCAATGTAGTTTTCATTTTCTGGACAATGCCACTCCTTGGATACATGTATATTTTCCTCGCTTAAGGAATCATTTACAATCACAAGTTTTCCAAAATCCTCATCTCTGCCCCTAGGATTATGTATTAGTTTCTTTTATGCCTCCATCCTGCTCCTTAGCCTAGTCCTTAGCTTTGAACTAATACCTTCTGTATTCAAAACCTGAACTTGTTCTTCTTTCTTTGAATTTACATTTTTTATAACCATGCTCAAATTATCAGGTTTTTTATGATCTTATTTTACCTGCTTACATGTTGTTTCATCTGTAGTTGAGGCTTTTGGAAACAAGTTATTTACTAGCTTTGGTTCTTCTATGAAATATTTTCCCTCTTAAGCAATATGTTCAATATTCTCTTCATGCTTTTCTGTTTGCTGATTCAAATCCTCTGCTGCCTTTTTTCCTTTTTCTTTGACTTTCTCTTCGAACCCTAATTCAAACAAAAAACTCTCCCAACTCCGTCCGTCTTTACTCAAATGTGAAATCAAGAGCAACTTGATGAAACCCTAGTGATATATAGAATGAGAAGTGTGTTCTAGATGGGTTTGAACCCATGTGACCATCTCTTGCAATATTTTTAACAAATAAAATGTAAGATTAAGTTTTAAAATCCCATTAAGATGCATTAACAATCTCAAATGACACTTGAGGATTCTGTCATAGTGACCTTCACAAGTTATGTAACTCTGAACCATTTCTAATGGGATTTGCCAATTAGGTTTGATTTTACTTACATGAATACCATTTTTCCAGTTCAGTTTCTCAAACCCTGGCAACAAGAATTTGGCATAATTGCCCTAAAAATCTTGCTGCTTGAACCACTTTTCTCTTTACACTGGAACCCGTATTGCTTCTGCAATAGATTCTTCATCCACTGTAACCCTCAAATTCTTGAACTCAACAACTCCATCTCTATAATTTTTAATGAAGGCTCTAGTCACCTTCATGTTATAACCCTGCAATTTTTCACAAAAAGGAAACCAACCAGTATTTCTCATTAACTGAGCCGATCTCGAAAATTGCATTATCCACTGTGTATTATCCGGTTCAAGTCTACAGATCAAACCTCCTGGCCTCCTTTTCACCATACTATCTGCATTTTCATCCATTGCTACCTTCGGCATTTTGAAAATTTCACATAATACAAACAAGGAAGACCTAATGCAGTTCGATAAAGCAGAATTAAACAAGTTCATGTCTATCATGTTTAATATCCATCATGTTATCTTATGTCCATCATGTTTAATGATGTGAATGCCTTGAACTTATACAAACATCTGTGAAAGCATGGAGCATGCTAGGATCTAAAGGTTGATGCATTGTCAGGATGTGCCCTCAAAGAATAATCATAGTAAATTAAACCATAGTACAATCCTTGCCATATGTACAATCACTCCATCATTATATTAACAACAGCTTTTAAATCATGAATAAAGTCAAACTAGCAACTGGTAGCGCTGCAATTACTGTTTTTTCATTTTTTTTTATATGCTGCTAGTTTATAACCAAACTCTATTTCATAATATCCTTTACTTCAATACAAATCCATAACCTTTGAGAGATAAATTATTTGAGCCCCTATTGTGGTTTAAAAGAAAACATAGCAAAAACTCATAAAAGAAAACTAGGGAAAAGATTAGGATAAATTTCCATAGTAAAAAGGTATAGTAAAACTAAGATTATCACACTCAAATGAATACACTAAGAAAAATAAAATAAAATCTCTAAGATAAATATGAAAAACAACAATAGAGATAACATCTGACTCTGGCCGGGGATAAAGCTCTCCCCGTGAGGCTTTAAGAACATCTTTGACCTGTGCCTTTTGTAATTTGCTAAAGTCATAATTTCTGTCTTATTGGGCTAGAGTCTTATTCATGCAACAAAGCTGATATATATAATGAATATGTACAATGAACCTCTGCCACTCAATATGTGTGGAAATACTTTAGAAAATGTCCATTTAGTGGACCTGCAATCTCCTCACCATTCAAGTTCTGTAAAATAAAATTATTGTCTCCCAAAATCTTGATCACTGTAAAAGGTCCTATCCACAAATTATCAAACTTTCCATGCTTAGCTTTTTCGCCCTTTCATGCATCTCACCTGAGAACAAGGTCACCCACTGCAAAAACATATTTTTTAACTTTCTTATCAAAAAATTATTTCACCTTTTTCCTATACATCTCAGTTGTATTTTCAATAGTTTTTCTTTCTTGCTACAATTGGATTATCTGAAACATTCTTCTTCTTATATCATCAGGCTCTTCTTTTATTTCCTGCAAGAATTTAATTACTGGGGAAGCTAATTGAACAGGAAACAAAGCATCAACTTTGTACACCAACTGAAAAGGAGATGTCCCAATTGAATTCTTTATAGTTACTCTATCAGCCCAAAGAGCAAATTTTAATTTGGTATCCCAGCTCCTTTTATTTTCAAATAACATTTCTTGATACTGTTCATAATATTTTTATTACTAGACTCTGCTAATCCATTACCCTATGGGTAATAAGGTGTGGACTATTTCAAGCTAATGTTATTTTCTTCACAAAAATTCACCATCTTTTTTTACTTAAAAGAAGGAGCATTATCAGTAATTAATTTCCCAGGGCATCCAAATCTGTTGAGAATATTTTCCTAAAGGAAATTAATTATGACTTGTTTAGTTGCTCTCCTTGTGGGGATTGCCTCCACCCACTTAGTAAAAAAATCAGTGGCAGTTAAAATCCATTTGTACTGACCACTATAAGGAGGATGAATTTCTCCTATGAAATCTAAACCCCATTGCTAAAATGGAAAATTTACTGCTATAGGTTTAGAGGGTAACGACTGAAGTTTATGCTTACCTGCAAACTTTTGACACTCCACACATGCTCTGACCTGATGATATACATCTATGAAAAGAGTAGGCCAATAATATCCTACTCTTAGGATTTTGAATGTAGTTGCTTTCTAGTACTTGTGCCCACCACATACTCCACTATGAAATTCAGCAGTAACAACATCAACTTCTGATTTTTCCAAACATTTCAACAATATTCCTCCAGGATGTTTCTAGTACAATACTTGATCTATTAAAACATATTTCATTGCTTTAAGTTTTAATGAACTGCATTCTTTTGTATTCAATTCTGGAGGGCATTGTAAATTAAAGAGGAAATATACAATTTCTTTATACCAAGAAGAATCACAATACCTGCTATAAATCTGTTGTTTACTGTATTCTGCTGCCACATCTAGTTCTGAATTTTCTGCCATCAAATGAAGATTTAATACCTCACAATTTGATTATGTTAGAAGCTTGGATAAACCCTATCCTTTCACCAATTTTGTTGGTTTAATATCCACGTCATATTCCATAACCTTTGTTATCCATCTGCCTCTTTTCCCCTCACTGTCAGGTTGTGCTAAAATCTCCTTGACTACTGAACTTGGAACATATGCTAAAATTTTGGAATGGAAAACATATATTCTGAAAAATTTGAGAGCTTTCACTAATGCATATGCTTTCTTTTCCATTGTATTATATTTAAGCTCTGAATCTCTTAATGTTTTATTGAAAAAAAAAATTGGTTGTTCCAAGCCATCTGAATTCTTTTGCAATAACACAGTAGCTATGGTACATTCAAATGCGAATGAAAAAATTGCAAAATACTTAGTATAATATGGAGCTATCAATACTGGTGCTTCTATCAATGCATGCTTTATTACTTCAAATGTCTATCTAGCTTGATCTTGTTAGGATATTTAGACACTTAGGAGTTATTTAAGATCAACTTGTGTAATATATCCATTAGGTAAAAGTGTGTTTCTTTAGTATGCATTAGTATGCATTTGTAAATATTCTAATCCGACGATCATGATATGTTTTAGACATAGAGTGATCCGACGGTTCAGCTTCTCTTAGATCATACCTACCATTGATCCATGGCTTAACACCTGATTGATTTACGATCTCTATTTAAAGAGCATAGAGGGTCCTTGGCTAGTTGATCGATTATGAGAAACTCATGTAACCTTCTTTATTTTGCATAATAAATTGTTCCAAGTAGCTATTTGGATGGGGCCATGGACTGTTTCCCTATCGAGGGTTTAAACCATGTGACAAACATAGGTGTGTTGATATATGATCTATTTGTCTGAAGCAGTTGCTGAAGGTGTTTAGTTTTTTGGGAGTACCCTGTGTACCCGAACGTGGTATCAGAGCGTCTATGAAGAGCCGTTTTCGGTTTTGATCAAGATCTGGAACCAGTGTTGCCAAAACTTTGAAAGGGTTTCTGGTTCTATATTTTCTATGCATTTGTGGCCTATGAGAGATATTCCATTGCGTCTGGAGTGCCGTTTCCATTGGAAAATAGTTTTCGTTTTACCAAAAACCATTTCCGTTTGTTCCAGAAACACCCATTTCAGTAAATATAAAGGTATAATGTTACAATGAAGGATTTGTTTTTTTTGAAATCTCTCATATTTTATCAGTTTTATTACTAGATCTTTACTATTTTAGTATCAGACTGTTGCCTTCCCTAGCTGCATATGATCTTTTCTCTGGACCTTGCGCGATCGCGACGAATCAGAAACATAAAGGGAAAGTTTTTTTTTCTTGTCTTCTCGGCTACGTATGCTCTTTGCTGTGCACCTTGTGTGATCACAACAAATCAGAAACAATGATAAAACTTGAAAACGTAGACTTTCCGGGTAAGCTAACCAAGATCTAACCCATTTGTGTGGAAAAATTTTGTTTGGTTTTGTTTTTCGTTTTTTTGTGATTTGCAAAAAAAAAGGCAAGCACGGAGAACGAGAGAGAAGAGTAAAAATAAAAATAAAAATAAAAACCCTTCCTCTCTCCATTATTTTACGTACCTTTTAAACTTAACTCTCTTGGTCCAAAATTTCTTTATTCCTTAATATGTCTTGAGTTCAAGTCTTATTAAGCTACTTTTTAATGCATACAATTTCTATTTTCAAGTTACTTTATTGTAAAAGTGCATCTCACATAAATAAAATAAAATAAAAAGTGAGTCACTTAAGTCTTTTAATTTATTGCCACACTATTTACAAGTAACATTATTGTAAAAGTGAACCTCACTTATTCTACAAAAGTGATTCACTTCAAAGAAACTTTATTGTAAAATTGATTGTCAAAGGTTGATCTTGGGAAGAGGGGGCTTCTTTTTTTTAGTTGGTCAAGTTAATATCTGCCACGTCACTATTGGGGACATCTTCAATTTTTTCTTTGATCAAGCATAACTTCATCATCCAAAATCAGTTTTCAGTGCTGTTTTTTTTAAACCGCATATTTTTTCGATCTCTTTGCCAGAAGACAGAAGACAGTTAGTTTCTATTTTTTCAGCCATTATTTTACAGTATGGCCACCCCTTGTGATATTATACTTACAAGTTCTAACTATTTCTCATGGAAATCTCGTATGGAGGATGTTCTACGAAGTAGGGTGTTATAGCACATTTCACCACTCTAGGCGAATCACTCTTTGTATGGCCTTCCCCTGTCCCGTTGTAGACTCCTTAGACCCTATGGACCATTTTTTGTCCTTTGATGTTTCCTTGATCATCCCTAAAAACACATGAAAAATGATACACATGACTTTTTAACCTATAAGCACGTATATACACGGGTTTGACCACTAAAACCACGTACATCGGGATGTGTGCATAATCCAAATCCTTTTGGAGTTTTCCTTGACATCGATCTGACTCATTTGACTCTTGGCCTTCCCTATGCCTTGATATCTCTCAGATTCAACCTTTCATTATCCCTTTGAAAGCTATATAAGGAACCCCTTAGTACATTGAAGGCAAGAAGAGAGAATTGAGAGCAAAGAAACTATAGTCCATTGTTGCCAGAACTTATGTTTGAGTCTGCATCCCTTTGTCCCTTGGAGCACTTTTGTGTTCTTCCCAAGCTTGCCTTTTGCTTGTGATTTTGCTATCGAGAGATGGAGGATTGAAGTGGTGGAGGCCCAAGTTGGGGATTCAGTTGTAATCTCTTATTTATATTAATAGAAATATCTTTTCCTGTCCAATAATGTGTGTTTGAATGAATATTTAATCCATGGGATTATGTCAAATGCTTTTACATTATTGATTATATATGCTAGAATAGATCTAACACCATGATATATAAAATGCTTTTATTGTTTACTTGTTGTTGAGGAAGTAATTTATCAATTCAAGCTGAAGATTGGAAAGCTCAACAAGGATCTACTTCAACCGTCCGGAATAACGTACGAGGTCTGATCCTTTAGTGTTAGACATTTAATTTCTATTGCATATTGGAAAGGATTGATTTCTGGAGTCAAGCTATCTATTGTGGTACCCCAAGCCATAGGAATTTCTCTCCGTAACTGAATTGGCGACTTTGCTGGGGAGTTCCTAGTAGTTGTCCTTTGGGGGTTGTTTTCTCGGCATTCAATGCATTTGAATTGCTCTTTCTCTCTTGTTTCTGTGTCGGGTATGGGGGCATGTATGCCTGGTAGAGTCTGATTGGTGTGAAGTTTGTCCCACCTTCCTGTTTGTCTTGATTTTATGCACCTTTTCTTCCTGTACACGAGTTTTTGACTTACAGTCACGTATACACGCAGTTTCCTCTGCGATTTCTGCGTATACATGCAGGTTTACTGCGAACAGTCACGTATACCTTTTCTTTTTCCTTTTTGTGGAAGATAATTGGTTACTGGGTGAATTCTATTAGTTGTTGAGTCTCCTTTGGCATTTCCTGAGTCTGTTTAGACCTCTATTTCTGACCAGAAACAATTTTTTTTTTTTAGGCTAAATTTTTTTTTAAGGAAGTTCTTGTCATGGCATTTTCGATTTTTTGTTTGAGATTAGTGCATTAGAGTTCTTTTAGCTTAGTGCTTTGCTTGATTGTTGTTTGGGTGTGCTTGTAGAGTCTAGGGGTTGTAGAATCATTCTTTTGTTTTTTGCATCTCTTTTATTTTCAAAAAATCCAAAAACATTTGCTTATCATCATGCATTGCATTTTGCATTTTGCATTGTACTTGCACTAGATCTAGATTTGCTTTGGAGTACTAGTTAGGAATTCATATAGGAAAATTTGCATTGATCATTTGAAGAAGAATTGTGCATTTCATGTAGTAGCATACCCTATTTTCATGGACATAATGCATTTGCATTGATTGTTAGGTGTGCATTTTACTTCATGTTGTGTCATAACACCATTAGTTGCACGGTCATATCCCTCTTTTGAGTAATAAAGCCATCTAAAATCAACGCTAAATAAAATGAACTACACTCTTTTCTTTTCTAGGGTGCACGAACAAGCTTAGGTTTTAGGATCTTGGAATAGTTCATTGTAAGTCAATTCTCCAAGATCACTAAACAACAACATGTATGTGTCTGTCCAGGTGAGTGTGTGAAATCCTTGGTATAACCAATGTTTCTCGGGATCCTCCTCTCAAAAGGGAGTTAAGCATGAGGAAGTGTGAGCAGTTATTGACTGGGATGACCCCTAGTCATAATTGAGTATCACCAAAGATATTTCCAGGATTGTATTCGTATCTGGGGGCTCTTTTGAGAGTTTTGGGATTTGCTACCCTACCCATACGTTCAATCCCGCCTGCGACTGTCCACCTGAGCATTGATTATATTGAGGTGACCTTAGTGGCCTTACCTAGGATATCGAGGGGGTACTTTGAAAGGGTTATTCTATAGGCTTCCCGGCCAGTTTGGGGTCGAACAACACAGTTTCTTTACGCGTTGAAGCTGAGGGCCACAATAATTGGTTACATACCTCTGCTTGTTGTGTATGGGAGTCTCAAGCTCTCCTAGGCGAGACATACCTGCTTCATTCAGGTTCTCACTTATCCAGTCCTTGTTTGCTTGCATTTGGATTTATATTTTATTAGAGATTGCTCTGTGCATGATAGTTGGCCTAGGGTTTACGTAAATAGAGAGTGTTTTTTATTTTTTGAGTCATTGTGGATTCGAGTGCGGTTCCTCGCCATTCTCGTCATTTAGCAGGACTTATGCCTTCTACTTCTCCTCCTCCTTTGGGAGATAGTCCAGGAGGACTATGTCACACATTGATTCACACACCATGGGAGATCATTCAGAGGATATTCCTGAACCACCTCCTCCCATTCGTGTAGACGATGGGGAATTTACTCCTATTTATGATCCTTCACCCGACTTAGCTGAGATAGGTCCTATGATTTCTGAGATAGGATCCATGCATGATAGACCTATTCACTCTAGGGCAGATTCCCCATTGACGCGTTACTAGTATGGAATGCTGGAGGACGTCGAGGCTCATTTTGAACCTGGCAGCACTAGCTACGGTAGTTATGCTATGTCTGGTTTCCCTACACAGGATTTGACATTTCATATCGCATCCAACTTTGAGCCTAACACTATTCTTGGGGGCACTCTCATTCCTTACCATGTGGAGAGGTTTGGGAGCACTAGTCACATTGCACCTTCAATCCCAGTGGTGGAAGCTACATCGTATATCCCTCCTAGGTCTAGGGTTAGCATTCCGATTAGGATACCAGATCCAAGATGAGTGATGATAGGTGGTAGTACATATATTATTACTCAGATTCCTTCGTCCTTGGTCCCTAGTTCCTCAAATGTACATCCTCTACCTTATTCACGTGGTCCTTCAAGCCGATATATGGCTACGAGTCAGGTCCATACTGCGGTTACTAGAACGATTGTGTCTCAAGTTCACATTCCGCCTGCTGCTTCGGGAGGTTATGTTCATACTTCTAGAGGTCATATTACTACTTCCATGGCATATATCCCTACTTCCGAAGCGTATCTTCCTACCTACGGAGTGTCTCATGGGGCATCGCAAGCGATGACCTATGGACCCTATTATGGGATGCAGTATGGGCAAGGTTCTTCACCTTATGGAGGCAGGTATCAAAAACCTACTTACTCTCCTAATTATGGCTTTGTAGCTCCTACTAGTCAAGGTACACCATACTATGGTACTTCCATGCCACCCTATACGGGTCAGACATGAGGAGGACACTATGGCCAAGGCCATGGTGGTAATAAACCCTATATGAACCAGGGAGTGGTCCATCGACCTCATCATCCTAGGCTCCCTTTCCTCACGACGCTTAATCTTCCTGACTTATCGAGACTGACGAATGATCCTATGGCTCATGACCTGGATTAGCCGGCTATCCTTACCAAGCTTCCTTTGGACATACCTAAGTTCGAGGGAAAACTGGGAGAGGATCCAAGCGAACACGTTACTACGTTTCACCTATGGTGCTCTTCGAATTCATTACATCAGGACTCAATCAATTTGAGACTATTCCAATGCACCCTCATGGGGCCTGCTACAAAATGGTATATAGAGTTACCTAAGGGAGCTTTCGCTTTATTCGACGACCTTGCGATGACTTTTCTTAATCACTTCCAACTACCAGTGCGTTATGACGTTGGTACTGAACTCTTGTCGACATTTCAGCAAGATAAATCCACACATATTTCTGATCATATTCAAGAGTGGTGTAGACGGAAGAGATTAATTAAAGCCTTTATACCATCGGAGTTCCTCCTCGAGTGGTTCCTCAAGTCATTATTGTCGTATATAGCGAAGGATGTTTCCACATCCGGAGTGCAGAATGAGGAACAAGCGATTTTTAGGGCACAGGAACTGGACTTGATCTATGCTCAGTCTGGTTTGTTGTATGAGATTATTCCCAATGCTCCTCGTTCCAGTTTCAATCCCAAAGTCAAACCTGGACCACATGCTAATGGCATTGTGGGTTGTGCAAGTGCGAAACCTGCAGATTTGGTTGCAAAACAAGTTAGTCAATTGTCAATCAACCAATCTTCTTCGGGACAAGCTATGGATTTGTCTCAAACTTCCCAAATGACAAGTGTACTCTCTGTGCAATCGTCGAACCAGAAGGGTAACCAGCAGCCTGGATGGAATAGAAAAAAGGGTAAAAATAATAATCGAAAGGGTGGGAATAAGAATGATAATGCTAACAATAATGACAAGAACAGGAGAAATGCTAGGGGGGACAAGCAAGCTAAATGTAAGGTTAAGTTCCCTTTCAAGTTATGTAAGGATGATCACCTCACTTACTTATGCCCTCGGATTGATGAAGCTTTGAGATTCTTAGCACAAGGCCCAGCTGTGCTAACTAACCCTTTACCACATAACCAGAATATGAACTCGAAGTCCCATGACCAGTCTAGTGATGATGATCCACCAGAGGGTAGTGGTCATGGGTGCATTAACATGGTCCGTGCTGCGAAAGTTGTGACTCATGTGAAAGATTATAGTTCATCACAACCCAGCCTAGGCAAAGAGCCTGATCCACCAGGGTCTCCTTTGCGTATTGATAAACCTGTGGATAAACCTGAGGCTGCACCTCACATTCCTAAGGGAGCCCTTAAGCATTCAGGGCATAATCCAAATGCCCAAGCCGCCCAGAATTATTCAGTTGTCAAGGATTTGGGCCACACTCCTTGTGCGATGTCTGCATTGGAAGTGCTTCAGATTTGTCCTTCGCAAAGGAAGGTGTTGCTTTCTACTCTTGGTGTGAACAGTGATGATTCTTCCTCGGTGAACAAATTTGAAACCACAGGACTTCAGCCTCGCTTTCCCTACTATGTGTCTCTTTTGGTGCATGTAGAATGTCTTGGTATGACCATCAAGCGCACTGTGATTGACAAGGGTGCTGCTACTTCTGTGATGTCTTTGTCCTGTTGGAAGGGTCTGGGTTCTCCTGAGCTATCTAAATCATCGACTATGTTAATTGCATTCGATGGGATATATTTTATGCCGCACAACATCCTTCCTTCCCTTAAAGTCCATTTGGGGGGGGAGACCATTGCGATAGAGGTTGAGGTGGTTGATGCGCCCCTTGACTACAATATCTTGCTGGGTAGGAACTGGATATATAGTATGCAAGTCATTGCTTCTTCCTTATTCCGTGTTGTATGCTTTCCACATAATGGGAAGATTGTAACGATTGATCAAATGGCATTCAAGAATCTGTCTGTTACCACATCCTCAGGAGCTTCGATCCCGATTGTTGACCACTCTCAGTAGGCAACTGGGAGTGTGGGTCTAGGAATGTATCCATCCCTCATGGGAAGCTTTAGTTGTCCTACACCGATCCTCATGATAGGATCTAGTTCCGATGAGGCTTCGACATCTATGACATTGGTGTCTTTTTGCATGACCCATATGGAAGATCCTTGGATTCTTCCTACACTGAGTACTTCGAGTGAGCCCGTCGAGATGAGCATGCCATTGCTTGCAGCTATGATAGCTTATCAAGCTAATCTTAAGAGTGTTGCAGAGCCTAGTTCTTCCTCTTTGCAGATAGAGGAGGAGGACCCTTATGTGCTGTCGGCATGGGCAGTACAGTCTTCTCATGCCCATGACTACCTTGATATAGTTTTCCCTTCGGATGAAGTGATTATTGAGGCTATGTCAGGATTTGAGCCACCATGGGAGGAACTTCATCATAGATCGTACTTTCTTCCAGAGCTTGACTGTTTGGAGCATGAGGATTTTAGGGCAATTCTTAGTCAGAGAGTTGGTAGTCCCGTGGTTCCATTAAGCTCTCCTGGTCTGATGGCTGATAGAAACATGGTGAACATATCTTCAAATATTCCTATCAACATCTCTCGCAATCTTGGCACGATAGAGAATGTCTATATTGGGGAAGAATGTTCCCATGCTGAGATTTTGGAATATACCAAGCTATTCAAGGAATTCCATGATGTTTTTGCTTGGTCTTATGACAAGATGTCAGGTATTGACCCTCGAATTTTCGAACACGAGATTAAGACTTACCCAAAAACTAAGCTTGTTCGACAGCGTTTACGCTCGATGAATCCTAGGAAAGCACCCGCCATTAAGGTAGAGATAGAGAATCTATTGAAAGTCAGTTTCATCTATCCCATTCCCTTGAGGGAGTGGTTTTCAAACCCTGTTTCGGTGGATAAGAAGTAGGGAGTGATCTGCATATGCACTGATTTCTATGATTTGAATCATGCCTGTCCTAAGGATAAATTCCCCACACCATTTATTGATCATATTTTGGATGAGTGTGCAGGTAGCGAGGTGTTCTCCTTTATGGACGACTTTTTTGGGTATAATCAGATACAAATTAAACCTGAGGACCAACATAAGACCACATTTATTTGTCCTTAGGGAACATTTGCATATCAAAAAATGCCTTTCGGCCTTAAAAACGCCGGAGCTACATTTCAGTGGGCAATGAACTTGATCTTCCATGATCTCAAGTCTATTATTGAAGTATTTTTGGATGACCTCACTGCTCATTCTTGTATGAGAATGTGTCATCCCTATCACTTGAGATTGGTATTTGAAAGAGGGTATAAGTGCATATTTTACGTGAAGTCAGGTCGTTTGTTAGGATTCATCGTTTTGAAAGAGGGTATAAGAGTCGAACCTTTGAATGTTGAGGAAATACTTCAGTTGTCTCCCTCGAAGAATATTCCTCATCTTCAGTGTTTACAAGGCATGGAAAACGTCTTACGAATATTTGTGGTCAAATTTTCCAATTTGACTAGAGGCTTCATGCGTCTCTTGAATAAGGATACTCCCTTTGAGTGGGATGAGCGAGCCCAAGAGTCCTTCGATGCACTCAAGCGAGCCCTAGCATGGGCCCCGGTGATTAGTCCTCCGGATTATAACTGTGATTTTCTATTATATGTGGCCGCATCTTTAGAGATGATTGGTATGGTTTTGGTTCAAGAGGATGAGGAGCTCCAAGAGCATGTCATATATTATCTGAGCCGAAACCTTATTGACACAAAGATTCATTATTCTCATGTCGAGAAGCTTGCTTTAGCTACCGTACATGCGGTTCAGCGGTTGAGACATTATATTCTCCTTCGCCAGACCTTGGTTGTGGCCCATGTCAATCCATTTCAATTCGTCCTCACCCGAAGGATGATTGGGGGAAAGTATAATAAAAGGATTGTCATTCTATAAGAATTCGATCTCGAGTTTGTTTCAGCAAAATCAAAGAAGTCTTTAATGTTTGCAGAACTTATATTGAATTTCCTGAGCAAGGCCGAGGAGTTGGTTTGTGAAGATACGTTTGTTGATGAACAAATCTTCTTAATCTCAACATTAGACCCATGGTATGGGGATATCATAGTATATCTACAAACACAGAAGACCCCTACTCACCTCTCGTGAGATGAACGACGACAATTATGTCATGTCTCTAAGAACTACCTCATAGTGGACAATACTTTGTACCGCCGTGGGGTAGATTCCATTTTACGACGTTGTTTAACTCATGAGGAGGATGAGGTAGTGCTAAATGATTACCACATAGGGGCATGTGGTGGTCATTTATCTAGGCTTTTTATAGCTCAAATTATTTTGAGAGCGAGTTATTTCTGGCCGTCAATCTTTAAGGATTGTGTTGATGCGGTCAAGAGGTGCCACCCTTTCCAAGTGTTCACACGTAATATGCACTTGAAACCTTCCCCGTTACATCCCATTATCACCACTGGTCTCTTCACTAAGTTGGGGCTCGATTTTATGGATTGCAACCCAGCTTCAGCTGGGGGGCACCATCACATTATAGTGGCTATTGATTACTTCACGAAATGAGTTGAGGCTATGCCTACAGTAAAATCCGACAGTGAGATAGCCTCTCACTTTGTGTTCAACCAAATTATTACTCAATTCAGGATTCTGAAAGAGCTTGTCACTAACCATGGCTCGCACTTTCAGAATCGTATGATGGAAGAGTTGGCATCCAAGTTAGGGTATAAGAAAGAACATTCATCTTCTTACTACCCTCAAGCGAATGGATAAATAGAGGCAGTGAATAAATCACTCAAATACATTCTCTAATGAACCATCACACAAAGAAAGAGGAATTGACACATTATGTTATACCCTGCTTTGTGGGCATATCGAACCGTTGTTAAGACTGCCATTGGTTTTTCTCCATATCAACTTGTACATGGAGTGGAGTCGATATTGTTGGTTGAATGCGATATTCCTTCGTTGAAGCTAGCTGTGGAACTCTTACCATACACTTCACCTTTGGAGGAGCGTTTGGTTCACCTTGAGAAACTTGATGAGCAGTTTCGGGATGCCTTGGTGGCTCTAGAGGTTAATAAGCATCATGTTAGGGTCCAGTACAATAAGTCTATCTAGCCAAGAGTGTTTAGTGAAGGATACTTGGTCCTTTTGTGGGATCAACTGAAAGAACCCTTGGGGGCAGGGAAATTTAATCCTATTTGGTGTGGTCCTTACGTGGTCAAGTGTGTGTTAGAGAAGGGTGCCTATGAGTTAGTGGATTACAAAGGGATAGCTTTGGTGGAGCCTATAAATGGGCTCTATCTCAGAAAATACTATGCATGATCTTTAGCCAAGGCTTCTTGTTGTATATTATTGTACAACTTTGCATAGTTAGGTCTTTCTTATCGTGATTGGGTTTGTGATTAGTTTCCATTTCTTTTGGCAGATGTCAATGGAATCTTCCACCTACATAAGATTCATGGATGGTGCAAGCCGTCACACTCAACACTCAGCCTCTGCTGCTTGGGTGATTTATACTGCTATGGGTCAGGTACTGTCTTCAGGAGGTGTATGTCTACGACCATGTTCCAACAATGTTGCTGAATATAGCACCATTATTGAGCTTCTACGGGATGCCATCCTACATGGTGTTCTATCTCTTGAGGTACATCTTGATTCAGAGTTAGTAGTGTCACAGCTCAATGGCTTGTACCATGTTAGAGATCCAACGTTATTGAGAAGGTTCTTGCATGTGAGATTGTTAGAATGGCAATTTGACAATATAACATATATACACATTCCAAGAAATAATAATCAAGTTGTTGACTCATATGCTAACTACGTGTTAGATTGGCATTTGTTTCATTCACAATAAATTAATCACAAACACAATTTTTAAACATGTAAATAAATAAATCGATCACCATAAAACTTTTTATATATACATAAAAAATGTGGTAATACATAGTGTCATGATACAAAAGTGGGGCTTTTAAAGCCACCATCATATAGTACATGGTCATACAAAATGAATACACTCCCAGGTGTCTAATCCTATGGAGGAGGAGGAGGTTTGTGATCATGGAACGTCACTACGGCTCTAGCTAGCCGTCGAAATAAATGCACCCATGAGTGTGGTACACCCACCACCTACTGCTGCATGGCCTCATGCAAGTCCTCAACTTGTGCCATGGGAACTCTATGAGTCAGTCTCACAATGTTGGTATGAACGCTCTGGAGCGTTCGCTCTGCATCCACACCCATGATGTCATCTCCTCTTCCCCTCCGTCTATGACGAGGGAAGCCCTCTGGCTGCTGTGGTCCCACATCTGCACACAAATGGTAGATGTCACTATGTATTGTCACGCAAAAACATGTCTTTTTGATTCGACATAATCAAGAAAACACAAAAAAATTAAATAACTCAAAAATTTTAAAAAGAGTAAGGGTCAAGATTCATTACCTATATCACCATATGCCGATCCTGGTGGTAGCGGCATGTATGGGTCCCCACAAAAATATATCCCTGCATAGGGGTAGTCATCGATGGGAACTATCTGTCATTGCCACCATGGAAAGAAGTCAGCTGGATATGGGTTGGACACCCTACCACCCCCCAGTCTATGCATAGCATCTTCCCAACGCCGTTGGGCCAGATCTCGAACCCCATGGAGAGGAATGTCCACTCTAGGGCTCAATCCTGGAACACGCTCGAAGAAAAACGTGCTCAGAATACTGCTGAACCCAAAGTTCTACACCCTGCCTACCTTGCACTCACTGAGCTGGTGTTTCATGTTGCTCAGTAGTGTAGTACTCTAGTCATAGATGGTGCGTCTCATGCACTCCACTGCATAGAACATTAGAGGCCGAGAGGCCTGGTGGAGTGATGCTAAGCCAGCTATCCTTCCCAGTGTCAACAATATGGCCTTTAGGCCCAGCACCTGTATAGCATTGGTAGGGACCTAACTCCCCACCCTCTCGATGTCTAGATAATAGTACACTGCAATGTACTCGTTGATAGTCAGGCCACCCCCTGGCCCACCACAGGAATGAAGGTTCACCACCTCCCCTCGTCTAGAAAGTCTTGTGATAAAGTATATGTCCTCCACCTCTATAGTGAGGGAAATCCCATCAATATGAAAGGACTCCGAGTCTGGATCCCAACAATCTACCAGCATCTGTAGCCGTCTTGGTTTGGCCCTCAAACCACCAAGACACCAAAACTTGTATATTCTGCATGCACGTAAAGCTTGTTGAGCCATTAAGTCGGCCCTTACTGCTTCCTCTACTTCACCATGCTCACGCTCTCTCCATTCTAGCACCATCTTGCAAAAGAAATTGGAAATTTTCCCATTAGTTTAGTGAAAAATCATATGTGCGGCCTCATACGCGACTGTTTTGAAAATAGCCACATATGTACACGGGTTTGAGGCCCTTTTCCGTGTATATCCAGCCCTATACACGGAAAAAGACTTGATTTTCGCGTGGGCCGCAGCGCTCATTTTGGGATGGCCTAAAAAATTCATTTGACCATGAAACTCTGTAAAAATTATATCAAAATGCAAGAGGAGAGCATGAGTAAATACCTGGAAGAAACGGTTGTGAATTCCGCCCGCTGGATCTCCTAGAATTTGCAGTTGAAAATTAGAGCTCAAATGGGTAAAAGTTTCAAATGATTTATATTTTTTACTATTTATAGAAAAATTTTCAAATAGTTGAAAATTTTTACCCCCCTTCCTATAGTTTCGACATTTTCTAACCATTTTGGACCGTTTTTTGACATAATTTGTGATGTAGAAGACCTTTTTCAGTGTCATTTCAGCCTTTGGATTGACCTGTTTGTGCCGATCTCATGTATCATGTCTAAACTGGCATATAGGTTAGGTTTCACCACCGTTTGCATTTTGCATGACTTTATGACCATTTCATCACAACCTTAGGTACGAACCCACTCTATTATGTCACAGAACCTTCTTGCTACTTTAGAAGTGGCATGATGTGAGTGGTAGAGCTTCACCTTACATGGGTACCCTAGTTAGCACCTTATTTGCATTTGGTGCCCATGCTGACGTTTTCTCCTTTAGGGTGTGGGAGTCCATTGTATAGTATTTCCATGACATTTCACAAGAGCCTCATACTCTTGATCTTATGCTGGCCTATTTCCCTCAGGACTCCCTTATGTCAAGTTGTGAATGCATTATCATGAGATTTTCCTGCCTTATTGAGCTTTATGCCAGCTCCCCTGACATTGCGTTTCAACCATATAGCCCGAGCTTGTCTCATGTCTAGCCATGCAGAGCCATTTTTTATATCCTTCACAGCTTGATTCCCTTTTTATCAGGAGGGGATTTTCCTCCGAGTGTCGATATCCTACACATGTATCCTTGCATTGAGCATAGGTATGTTCCACTGCTTGGAACTAGTTTGTTTTCCCTTATGACACTCGTCTCCTCCTAGTTTATAACTATAAAGCTATTTTATTCCTTTTTCAAGCTTTTCAAATAACTGAAAAAGTCGAAAAAAATCGAAAAACCAAAAAGCCAGATAAGTAAAGATGTTATCTGTGGTAGATGTCGAGTCATGTCGCCTTCGAACAGAGCACTGTATATCACATCCATTGGTTGGGTTATAGTTTGACTTTAGGAGCTATACTCATTTATCTGAGTTTATCTCCACCGAATGGTTAAGCTTCCAGTCCCTATGGAGCCTCTGTCGATGCCTCCTGTGTCGCAGAGATGTCCTAGTTTGTATATTGAGTCTATGCTGCCTTCATTCAGTCACCATACTCCGTTATGCTCTTGTTCGAAGGAAGTTGAAACCTGAGTCGGCCATTCCTCAGTTATATTGACTTTGCATGTCGGCCATTCTCGGTGCAGTTACTGGTTCGTGCACTTATGATAGAGTCCTTCCACATTATATAGCTTTGCTGAGTACCTCATGTTGGATGATGGGGGATGCCTTAATACCCTCCTTCCAGTGGATATCATCCCATCGACTTCAGATAATTTATTCTAGGATTGGAATCTAGAGTCATTTTTGAGTTCTTTGAGACTTGCAGTCATAAGTGGCAGGTTCTCTCGCCATCGACAGTTATTGGGAATACATCAATGTCCCCTGATCGATGGATCCTCTCAAGTGTTCAACCTCAACACATTTATTCACACTTGTTAGTTTGCACTCTAGTACCTTGATTCCCATTGTCATAATTGGTGGGTGATCTTGCGTCTATTAACCGTATACATTAATGACCGGTAATCAGACGATGGACTACTATGTTCGACCTCGACACCTCTATTCGCATAGTAGGACATGTACTCGTAGCAGTTTGTGTAGAAGACTTTCCAGATTGGTGGCATCTCTTATATGCTACAGCCTTGATCATGCCAGTGTTGATGAGATTTCAGCTCTCGTGACTTGATTCCAGTATATGTGTTGTAATCTCATAGATCACATAAGGTTACCAATAATACATGCAAAAATATACACAGATACAAGAGACAAGAACAGATAGGATAAATAGATTATATTATTCTCAATAGATCATACAAAGCCAAGAACTGAACTTAGTTCTTGTGAGGCTCAACCAGCCTAATATATACAGGTTACAAACAGTTACAATCATAACTACCCGTCGGTTCACCAAACCGACACGACTATTAGTTAACAGACTCTAATCACTGTGTTTACTCAGCCGACCGACTTAGTCGACTGATCGACTAAGTCGGTCTTCGTTCAAGTCGACTTATGTCGACTTGCTCCTTCTACATCTCCCCCACAAACAAAACATTTCTTCGTCCCGAAGAAAGAGGGAGGCACCAAAATTGAAATCCTGTCGAACCCTTCAGACTTGCTCCTGTTGAGGACTATGTAGGCGGATGGTCGGCTGTCGCTGAACGCATACTTCGACGATGGCTGGGGCTGTGATGGCCAATTGATGCTGAAAGTCGGTCCAGCTCTGTAATGCCTTCTCGATATCGATGGTCAAGGTAGTGAGACTTGACAGGATCGACATCTTTTCAGACATGGATTTTTCTGCTATGTTTTCCATGGTCGGGCCCAAGATTTTATTTTGCTCGTCTGCAGCCTGGAGGAGGCTCTTTATGTGGGGACAGAGGTTGTCAACTTTCTCCAGGTTAGGTAGAGCCTGTTGAACCCACTGATGGGCCTCACGTTCTAATTTCTGCAGCTTGTTGGTTTCCATGACAATCTGCTCTTCGACGGTCTGCCTTAGTTCATCTTCTGTAGACTTCCGAGATTCTAGAGCTTGGATTCCTTGTCTGGTTTGTCTTGTCTGCTGGTATACCTTTCCATAGTGTGTCGGCCAATCTCTGAGTACTTCCTCAGTGACAATAGATTCCTCCATATGGTCCTGTAAGACCTTGTATGCCTCTCAAAATGCAGTGTGTTGGGCCAACAACAGTCGGGCAGTTTCTTCCTTCTGTTCTGCTTTGGTCTCTTGGAGGTGTGTCTGGATGGTCGATACCATCCCTTCAAATATCTGATATGCCCTCTCCAAAGGTCGATCTGTGGCTACTTCGACAGGGCCTAGAACAATGGATTGAGCAAGAGACCTGCATTTGTCGAGGAACTCGACTTCTTCTATCTCCTTATCCTTGAGTTGTTTCCTTAGTCTGGTCGTCCTCCTCTTCGACTCTTTTGCTAGGGTGTTGAGTAATTGGCCGACCTCTGAGTCGGTCAATGAGCTGGAATCTTTTAAACTTATCCGTAGCCTGGATGGTCGATGCTGGTCTGTTTGTTTCTTTTGTTTGTCAGCATCGTGCTCCTGAGTACCTGCAGTAGTAGAGGCCGGTTCTGTAGTCTCCTGTTGCTGTTCTGTTGGTTTGTCGTGAGGACCTGCAGAAGTGGAAGGTGGATCAGAGGTCGAAGGGGTTTGTGTCGGAGGGGTTGGTTCAGTGGTCGAGGGTTTTTGTGTTTGGGGAGGTGGTATGTCCACCTCCGGCTGTGATGATGATGATGATTTTGGTTGTGAATCAGGAGGTGGTGATGATGGTGGTGAAGGTGGGGATGGTGGATTTCCTGATCCTGGTGGTGAAGGGGAAGAACTGTGGTCGGAAGACATAATGTCTTCTTGCGGTCGGTAGTCAGTGAAGGTCTGTTCAATGCCTGATACATTGCCACCTTCTCGAACCCTTGTAAATACTTTTGTTTGGTGGGCATATGTCTTTTTGCTTGCTTTTAGGGGAGTTGTTGTCCTGATTGTCTGCCTCGATTTGAACAGTGCAGGCAGTGTTGCAAAGAAGGCTTTAAGCTCATTGTCCGAGCTTGCCCTGGCTCTGAGTGCCTCAGGGATAGCTCTTTCAAAGACTTTTGGGGAAACGTCGGCCTGCTGCACTGATGCTTGCTCCTCGACTATTTTAGTCGGAGATGGGGGGGGGAGGAGTCGTCACCAGGTTGACCACATCTTCAGACAGTGGTGTTGTTTTGGCCTTCTTTGGCCGACCTTCCGGTGCTCCTGCTTCAACAAAACGTTGAAACTGGGTTTCAACAGTTACCTTATTTGCTCGGGCATCCTCGACAATATCGAGTGCTGTTGCTGCTAGTTCTTCGTCGTCGTCGATAGAGTCAGCAAGGACAAGCTTACGCTTTCACTTGCCTTGCTGTCTTTTCTGTAGCTTGATCTTCCTTCTGGAGACGGCTATCTCTTTCGCCAGTTTCTTGATAATGCTCCAAGACACAGCATATTCAGGGTTGTCTTCCTCGACTTCCCCTGTCGGGGTCTGAGCTGGGTTGACAGTCTGTGTAGCCGGAGGAGCTGTTTGTTGTACTGGTTGTTGTGCTGGTGGTGGTGTCTGATGTTGCTCTGTCGGGGGGTCCACTACTGGTGCAGTCGGGTGCTTCACTGTTAAGTGCACCCGACCAGGAGTTCCGGTCGGAGTATCCTGCGTCACAAAGGTGCTAATATACAAGTGCATCTCGTAATCTTCCTCCTTCTCCTGGTCGGTCAGAGGTTCGACTATAGAGAAGTCGACCTGTTTTGCAGCCTCCGGGATAGTAGTATAGGTCCCTGGCATTTGAATCCTGATTGTTTGAGGACCATACTGATGTATGGTCGAGCTCCAGCTGGATGTGTGAGTCAGCTGGGAGGTTTCGTCGGATGTTCTGGGGCACCCTCCACCTTGTCGTTCGTAGCTTAAGCTGCTAGAACCAGTTTTCCAGAAATACCTTGCCTTGGTTTAGTTCATGCACAGTTCCTTTTTGGGAAAAGGGTTTGAACCTGTGCATCTCGAATCTAGTCGGCTCTCGGAAGACGGGACTACCTTCCGGGCATATATAGTACATAACAATCCAAATGATTAAGGAGGGGAATTTGATAATACCTCTTGTTTCATGACAGCGCTCGCATATGGTTTTGACCAAGTCTGCGAGGTAGTCTGCCCATCTGAAGATTCGTCTGTTGGTTGCAATTTTTTCGACGGCGTCCAGCATTTCCAATTTGAGGTCACTGCTGCCACCAGCCAAGGTGAGAGTAATGGTGATGATTTTCGCCACGATCTGTGGTGTTCGTGCATCGATCTGACTAATCATCAAACCCTTGGAGTTTTTACCCGACGCCGAACCTGTAAGGTGTTCAACTAGCCCTTCCTTGATCCCAATGGGGACCGGGTCACCCTGGTTTGACAAACCAGTAAGTCGGGAGATAACATCTCCAGTGATGTCGACCGTTCGATCAAAGTAAAATCGGCTGTTGCGGTAACGAATGATAATGAATTTGACCGCCGCTTCCTTCGTACCAGTGAAGCTGGCCATGAGAGGTGCATTTGCATAAGCATATATGGTGCTATGCTTAACTTTCTCAGCCTTCGGGGTGATTCGTCGGTCTTCAAATGCCCATTCTTGAATATCCGTCCACAGCTTTTGAAACGGACCCTCCTGGACTTTCATGTTTTGGATTCGTTTTAGTCGCTGGAGTAAGGGTGAGTCTGCTGCCTGAAGTTCTTGGGTCTTAGCCGCAGCTCTGGTGCGTTTGGGTGCCATGGTTTCTGACTGAACAGACTGGTCAGAATTCTTACAAGGTTCACAAATTTCAGTCAACTGGGAGTTCGAATGCTCTGTAGGTACGTGGTGTGGTGAATGAACTATGGAATGTCCATTATTTATAGGCACGGGTGGGGTGGATTGTTGAACTAGGTGAATTAATGGCGGACTTGACAGTCCAACTGCAACACTTGAGTGCGATTTCGTGAATCTGGGGTGGGGCTCGAGGCCATTAATGCGGGATGGGATGCTCCAGGTCGACGGTCGGTGTCGGTGGTGAGAACGGTCGGCATGGTCGTTCGATGAAGATGGTCGATGGAAATGAAGTCGGTCGTCGAAGGGGTGAGTGGCTGTCATGATGGTTGTTTTATGAGTGTATTGTGTTAATTTGTGGACTATTTCTAAATTTTTATGCAGTTTTTGGTGTCAGTTAAGACCGTTATATAATTTTATTTTATTTTATTTTATTTTATTTTTTTATTTTTTATTTTTTTTAGGCCCTGTACCGTTTAAGTCGGGCTCCATTGACAAGCTTCTGAAATAATTGACCCTGCAATGTTTTTAGTCGAACTGAACCATTGGGATGTATGTCTTCGACCCTGTACGGGCCCATCCATTCTGTGTGAAGTTTCTTAGGCTTGCCTTTGAATCAACTGTTATACAGTAGGGCAAGGTCACCGACTGACAGATTTTTGTTTCTGATATTACGGTCATGCCAAGCTTTCTGCTGTTGTTTTTGTATTTCCTGGTGCTGGATGGCCATAAGTCTATGTTCTTCCAATTTATTAAGTTGAAGTAGCCGATCTTTCCTGGCCTGTTCGACGTCGACATGTAGTATCTGTGCAATGATAGGTTCCTGTTGTCTGAAGTGCAGAGGTATGACTGCTTCTTGTCCATATACCAGTCGAAATGGGGTTTGATCAGTCGACCGTTTGTAGGCTGTCCAGTATGCCCATAAAACTGCAGGAATCTTCTCATCCCAGTCATCTTTGTCAGCACTGCATATTTTAGTCAGTCCTTTTGTCAGTGGGTTATTGAAAGCTTCAATTGCACCATTCGACTGAGGGTGGTATGCTGTACTACGTCGGTGGTCGATGTGAAACTTGTCGGTTAGATTTTTGATAGTTTTGTTAACAAAGTGTGATCCTTGGTCGCTGATCAGAGTGAGTGGACATCCAAATCGAGTAATAATATTTTCATAAATGAACTTAGCAGCTACTTCACTTGAACAGGTCTCGACAGGTTCTGCTTCTGCCCATTTAGTAACATATTCCACTGCAGTGATGATATATCTTGCACCTGATCGTCGGGCAGGGACAGGGAATGGTCCTATGAAGTCTATAGCCCAGATTTCAAAGGTGAGACTAGGGTTGATGGAGATCAGGGGAATTTCTGTACTTGGCAGTGGTCGACCAAGTCATTGGCATCTGTCACATCGACTGACAAAGTTTTTACAATCTTTATGAAGTGTCGGCCACCATAATCGAGACTGTTGGATTTTCTTAGCAGTTGTGTCGGCCTAAAAGTGTCCTCCTGCTGGTCCGTAGTGTGCTTCATGCATGATTTGCTCTCATTCATGGGCAAGTACACATCTTCTAAGAACATCGTCTAACCCCATTTTGTATAGAAATCCGTTGATGAGGCTGTAGGGGGCAGCCTTCATAGCTAGGATTTGCTTCTTTTTAGTGTTCAGACCTTCTGGTGCCTGACCTGTTTCTAGGAACTGAGCAATTTCCTCCAGTTCTTCTGGTACTGCTTCTATACGAAATAGATGTGTATCTGGTAGGTCGTCATCGATTCCAGTCGGTTCCTCTCCTGTGTCGATTCAGGATAGGTGGTCGGGTCCGACATTTAGCTTCCCTGGTCGGACAACTACTTCAAATTCAAATTCTTGGAACAGTAAGAGCCATCGACAGATTCTACCATGGTGAAGGGGTTTGTTTACGAGGTACTTCAAAGCTTGATGGTCGGTGTAAAATATGAAGGGGTTAGCTAATAGGTAGTGTCGATATTTCTGAAGTGAAAAGACCATTCCTAGGGCTTCCCATTCGGTGGTTGAATAGTTCCTTTCAGCCTTATTTAGTTTCCGACTGCTGTAAACTATAGGGTAGTCCATTCCATCGTCTCCTGGTTGAGTCAGGATAGCTCCAATTTCTATTCCTGATGCATCAATATGCACATGGAATTTGATCGACCAATTTGGAAATTTAAGTATGGGGGCTTCGACCAGTTTTCTCTTCAGTTTGTCGAAGGAGATTTGGCATTCCTCTGTCCATTTAAA
>LPNX011158005.1:3750-88604 GCA_001517045.1 Pseudotsuga menziesii
TCCATGCATAAAAATACTTGACCTTGTCCTTTATGAAAGGCTTTGATATATATATTAAACTTTTCATAATTATTAAAAATGACAATGTGAATGAATAGTCGTTAAAAAAGAAAAACTCCTATGCGCCTGAATTTTGCTAAAATGTTATTAATAAAAATTGTTTTTTTTGTTTGTTTTAAAATACTATAACGAATATATGATAAATCAAGTGATTAAAATTATAAACATTGTGAATAAAGTTTTATAACTTTGGACTATGTTATAACTTTCTCAAACCATAAAATTAATGATACACAAAAGAGCTTTTAGCCTTGAAAAGTGTCAAAGAAAATAGATTTGCCAAAGAGACATTAATGCTCAACTTAAACCCAAAGTCATAAAATATTTATTTAATATATAATCCACGAGATGGGAGAATAATTTTGTTAAATAAGTCTTTGCTTAAATTATTCTTATTATGTTAAAGAGCTTAAAATTAAAATAATGAAAGCTTTTTAAAAAATATTTTAAAAAATGCAATCAAATCATGAAGATAAAGACTTAGTTCCATTCTTTAATAGATAATCTTTCAAGGATTAGGTCATTCAGTATAAAATGGGGCATTTGCATTGTTTACCATGATCTGTCAAGATGTTTCTTTAAAGTGTTTATACATTAAGACTCCATATCATCGAGACTGTCGAAAGATGAAATTATTTAATCTTAGACCAACTCAAAGCATATGATTGACTTAAACAAAATTATATAGAAGTATGGGATAATGATGAAGAAATTATGAAGCCAAGAAAATTGATCAACCAGAATTATCCTAACCTCATGAGATGAGAACCAAACCCAGATTAGTGCAAAGAGTGAAAAATTGAGGGATGAAAGGAAATAATTCACCTACCACACCAATGTAAGAAAATCTAAGTATTTACAAAATTCTAGTGGGGGTCCCTTGATTTTTTGTAAAATCAAGGGGAGTTGTTGGGGTGCCAACAAGTTCTGGTGGTTGGATCTTATCCTTACATTGCTCATTTATTCTATAAAATGGACCCAAATGTCTCAGTTATAAGGAGGCGTTCGACATGGCTGAAAATATTTCTCTTTCAGAACTGAGGAGACATTTCTTGGAGAAGATCTTCATACCAGAGAAGGAATGCTTTCTTCTCTTCCATCTTTTTGCAAATTTGTTTCAAGAGATAATGTACGAAGGTTCTATCCATGGGATTTCTGGGTAGATTATGAATCTCTATAATTTCTTATTGAAGCTGAAATAAAAGACCAGAAACCACTAGAACAATCATTCATTTGATTTATATAGGATTTTCCTGCATTTTCTTAGTTCAATTAATAATTAGATTTGAACATTCTTTGTGCAACATTTGTAGCTAATGTTTTACTGCATTAGTTTGTGGCAGGTTTGTTTAATTTGATTGTGATAAATGACTAGATGTTTAACGAATAAACAATATTTTCCAAAGTGTAGTAATTTCTTATTGTTCATTTTGTAAAAAAAAGGAATGTGCCTATTAATTGCTGAGTTGTTTGAGTTTCTTTAAGTAATGCAGTAATTATCTTTTATATGAGTTAAATTTCGGTTAAATTACTTCGCTCCCATGATAGGTTATTAATTTAGTTAACATTTAGATAGGTTAGTAATTTAATTCTAATATGCATTTTAGTAACTATAGAATTTCCTCTCATAGTTGCATAATTATTAATGTTAGATTTCCTTATTAATTTTAGATTTCTTTCAAGTTTCATCTAGGATTGGCTTTAGCTTTAATCCAAAGTATCCCTTTTAAGGAAAAAAATCACCAACTCAAAGAGTGCTAGCAGAGGCCGAATATCCATGGGTGTTAACCACACCAAATAGCTCGAGGATAGGATAATACTTGCATAGGATTATCTGAAGCCTTTGGATGGGTTTTCATCCCCTATTGTTTTCCTTGGACACCATTCCAGCACCTGCATAACTGAGGCTTCAACAGGATTCAAAATCCATTGTCTCCAGTTTAGAGAAACTATATTCTGGATCAAATCTAGATGATGCTAGTTTGAATAAGTAGTTGGTTGGTCTCTTAAAGTACCTAGCAAGGATTTTTTATTTTTTATGCTTGTGGATAAGCATATGTTTGGGTTCCTTTGAGGTACATTATAATAGGTTCTTTATTGTATTTTGATACATAGTAGGCCTATTATATATATTTTTATTAGCTATGTGTATTGTGGTTACTACTACATAAGCTAAATGTATTTTGTAGATAGTACTACCTACTGATGAGTAGTGTAGATTGGGATGCTTCCTAATAGGACAAAATACCTAGACCCTACAATTATTAGGAGTTAATAGTCAGTCTTTCTAAAAATCCCAATGCGTTATGATAGAACAAATTAATATGAAATTTTACTCTATCGAAGTCATGGTCATGTAAAAATATAATTCCAATACATAGTTATTGAAGAGCAGATCACAAATTTGTGAAGAAGCTACTGCGAGTAACAAACTTGAGATACTTTTGAGATAAGCTTGGTATGGTAGGAAATTCTTGGTGAAGCAGAGAATATCTCCCTCACTGAGAGGGAGTGTTTTTTGTAGAGCATCAAGAGTCATTCTCTGATACTTTTGTTGTATCAAATTAGGGAATTGTGTGGTATCAAGTCAATACATTGTGTTCTATCAAGTCCTATCTATGTCCTCATGTATTGAGATGGGATGCTTTTATTGTGCTCTCGTGTTTATCAAGATTGGATTCTTGTATTGTATCAAGACTATGGACTTGTGTTGTATCAGGTGTAGGCTTGTCTTGTATCAATTCATGATTCTCATAGATGGTACCCTATGAGAATGGATCTCTAGTTATGGATATGGAACTGTGTTGTATCAATTCATGTGGTTATACTATGTGATATATTTCTAGTCATGGTCACTAAGTTCTATAAGTCTCCTTTAGGGATTAGCTACCCCTAGAGTGAATTAGTTTAGCATAAGACTATATGGCCTGAGGTAATATATTTGATCATTAGTATGTATGGAATAGTTACTCGGAGTTTGATATGATAAGGTGGATAAATAATACACATATGGACCATGCACTAATTAATTAATGATAATGAGATAAAGCATAGAGAAAGAGAATTCAAATTTCCCATGCAAATGTCTGAGTGAAATAAAGTTATAAAGCTTCAGTAAATATGAATGCCCCATTCAAAGCACCAGTTGAACTATTAATGAATGAAATCAGTTAAGTAAAGAAGACCTTAATGTTCATTAATCAGCATGCATCAATTAACTAAGAGATCCATGCAAAAGTTAATAATAGAAATTGTGCATGGATGGAACTAAGAGTGAAGAAATGATGACAATTAAGTTAGCATGTTAACTAAGTGATCAGGAGTTAGTTAGATATTGAGTTCAATCCAGTTAACATTCAGCTCAAGTAAGTTATCATTCAACCCATGTCAATAAACATTCAGTTGAAGTAATGTAACATTCAGTTCAAGTGAGACAATATTAAGTTCAAGTCGGTTAAACATTTGGTTCAATACAATAAATATTCAATTAAAGTCAATTCACTTCTAGTGAAAGATAGTGAGCATTCGGTTAAAGCTAATTGAGGAAATGAAGGGTGACAATGTTTGCATGGAGGGATTTCTAGTTAGCTCCTCCTTATGAATGCACTATTTGGTTCTCTTGGTGTGTTTACTAAGCCTCCTATGTTCTACCTTATGCATGTTAGGTTTTTTGTCTTGTTACTAATATGCTAGTCATATGGAAAGTTCAATACAATTGCATACAATTGTTTTTGTAGGGTAACTTGGGATATAGATTCTTGAATTCTTTGGTGATATCTCTTAAAGGGAAATATGCTTATTTGTTGTAAACCATTATCTGCAAATATATCTATCATACGCAAAGAATTGTTGGGATTTTCATCCTTCATGTTTGGAGTGTTTTATAAGGGTATATCTTGTCTCTTATGGTTGATTGATTTATATGGCTAATATATTTGTGAGATTTACATGTGGGTGATATATTTATGAGATTCACATTTGGCTGATATATTCATTTTTGGTTGATTTATGAGATACATATGTGCTGAAATTGATTGATAAAAGTTTTAAAGTTAAAGCTTCTCCAATTTTTCTCAAGCATCAACACTTAGCGCCCCAAATGGAGATCGCATATAGAAGTTGTTAGAACTCCATTTGCAATAGTCAATTTATGGGCCTGACAGAGTCTGAAAAGGGTCCTATTCATTTGAAAAATTATGTGAACACCCTTCATATTATTAGAGGCACATTTTCCATCTTTTGAGACCGTCAAATAATGAAGAGAGCTCAATCTACAGTGGTATATTTTTCTGGAGGTGAAGACTTGCAGCAGCATAGACGATAGAGAAAGGCATCGTAGACCAATGATCCAAAAGCACAAGGAAGAAGAGCAATGATAGATCATGGTTTTGGCCAAAGACGCAAGAGAATGGTCAAATTTTGGCATTCATAGAGTCTGTTAAAATTGGCAAACAATGAAAGGCTAAGATCAAGGCGAGTCTCGATCGATGGCCTGAAACAGTTTCGTTGAGAAAACATGCTCGATAGAAGGAACTTTCCCAAATTGTGAAATAGGTTAAAGGATGGAAGTATCTAACGGTGGAGATGAGAGCATGAGCAGATCTACGGCCCCAGTCTATTTTGCACAACAAACTTGTGTGGATAAATTCATGATTCTAAATCGCGAAAAGTGGTATTGGCTGCAAATATCGATGGTCACAATGAAGAACAGAATAGATCCACGGCTGTGGCTCTTTTAGTGATTTGAACTAGCACAGGAAACATCAGGGTCTTGATTCACAAAGAGGTGGTAGGAACCACTCAGATCAATGATTGCACGAAAAGGTCGATCACGGTCGATGCGTAAGGACATGCCTCAGTCTAAAGCTGCTTGTTGTATCAAGAGAGGAGAAATTGGAGGCAGAAAGGTATGTCTGAAATGATCCAAGTCGACAAATGACCATCAGCAGGAAACATAGGGATCACTTTCATTGTACCAGGAATAAAGAAAACTCTGCGCTGTCAGTCCGTGTTACCACGTGCTACAACTCCATGATGTTTATTCACATTTGTAAATTGTGGCAATAGTTCCACTCTCTAGATTGTTAACGTTTGGTTGTGGTTGGAAACAGTTTTTTAGGTTTGTTTCGGAGAGTAATCTCAACATTGAAATAGTATAAATACACTCTCGATAGAGGGAGATAGAGGTTGGTTGGGAAACTTTGAAGGGCTGAGGCTCTCCATTGTAAATAGTCTCTGATTTCCATGTTATGAATAAATTTGCAGAGGAAGGATTGTCTTTCAAGAGAGAGATTCCTATGTCGTTGCTTCTTTAAATATGTAATCTCTTTATGTGAAATGTTCATCTCATTTTCATTCCATTTTTTTAATTTCTTTCATGTCTGAAATGAGTGTATAATAGTTTCGAATTCATACATGCTATGCTCCGTCTGTTGTTTCAGACATTCATTAAGTTTTCTTCTAAAGTTATGTAGAATTCATCTTGTTGGTGCTCTGTGTGATGGACTGTTCCCTCTCATCTACTAATCACCCGCTAAATATCTCCTGATTGAAAGATCGATGGCTACCTTGCCTCTGTTTGTAAATTTAAGCCATTCTTTACCTCTTGCAAAATGTTCCCTATGTGGACCTTTGACTCCATTTTCCAATGGTTCCTTACTATGATAGTCCCATGTACATCTTACATTAACGCACCCAACCCATTCAAGGGTATAGCCTCCTGACCATTGTTTATCAAATATCCTACGTGAAGTAAAACTGAAAACAAGGGAGAGATCCCTCTCTCACTGCACAGGGCCAGAGGCGCAGTCTAAAGTAGTTCTACTGTTTCCCAGGAGAGAACCATTTTCCTCCTAACCTATTGGCTCAATCTTGATGCTAACATAATTTATGATCTCGGGAAGTTGACTTCACAACTAACCACCTTGGGTTCACAAAATTTATGACGAGTCATCTCCTAGGGTTCAGTTGTTGGATGTTTATGGTTGTTTCCCTTGTGATTAGGATAAATAGGCCCTTTCAATCTATTTTTGTATCCATCTTGTCATTAATGAGTGTATTCATAACATCTCTTCTCAGAGATAAATTACCACCATTCTAGCTACTTTGTTTTACAATTTGTTCTATTTTTCGTTGTTTAATAGAATTTGTGTTTATTGTATCATTGTGTTCCTTGCAATATATATATATGTATGTGTTTCTATATATGTTCTTGCATTGTGTTTCCACATAATTCAGATCAATAGTATCAAATCCATCTTCTTTTTCTCTATTTCTGCATGCATGTCCCCAATGGGGTCAAATATAAACAGTTGGGTTTTAAACTAGTTTTGATTGAGGAAGACTGACCTTGGCGGCCCAAACTGCTCCCTATGGATGAGGAAAAATGAAATTACATAGAAGGATACCCTATTGAGATGTTTCTCAAGGAATCCCTCACACAACAATGAAATGTGATGATGGATTATTTCACCCAAATCCTTCAATGGATGCTTGCAGCATCATAGGGATCATCAAGGGAGAAGCCACAATCTTCAAGATATATTTTAACCTTGATTTTCATGTATATGAAGGTCAGATAGATTCTGATGACCTAGATAAATGGTTGAGTTTTCTAGAGGTTTATTTCTTTGTCCACAATTTCTCCAATACGATAAATATTGTCTTTGTGCTCCTTAAGAAAGTGCGCCATGTGAAAGATTGGTGGGACACTTATTGTGACAAAACTTGCATAGACAAGACTAATATTTTTTGGGACGATCCCACTTGGGAATAGTTTGTGAAATCCCTCAAGAATCAGTACTATCACATTGGTATCTATGAATAACAATACATAAAATGGGCCACTTTGCGGAAAGAGAGGGATTAAATGGTGTTAGAGGACACTAAAACCTTCGATGTGTTTCACACAAAGATCAATGTTATGGACTCCGAGTAGCACCTGGTTTTGAAATATTGTAGTGGAATGCATAGGTACATCAAAACCAAAATGGATTTCATGTACATCTCATCATTAGGTATTGCTTATCAATATGTTGTCAAAATCAAGAGAAATTTTAAGCAGAGCAATAAGTAGTAGTTTGGGTCCATAAATCCACCATAGAAGTAATGGAAATCGTGGGTTGTAGAACAAAGGATAGAATAAATACAACCAACCCCATGAAAACCAGTCCAAATCACAAGAAAAGAAGGGTAACTTGAAGACAAAGAAGGACACTAGGAAATAATACAAGTTCCATAAGAGACCCTAGTGCAACACTAATGAATGTTGCTCAAAGTAGTCATTGGTGGTCAAGACCAAGGCTTCAAAGTTATATCCTAGTTCTAACTCCAATGATGAACCCAACATTCCAATTGTATATAAGGGAAAGCATATCATCTATGAAAAACCTAATGTTACCATTGCTACCACAAAGGTACAACCAAACGATCTAGATGAGCCAGAGGAAGGAGAACACATTTTCCACTCATAGATGTGGGTCAAAGGAATTGTATTACATTTCATTGTTTACAGTGGAAGCCAAAATAACATGATTTCTATAAAGGTCATCAAATGGTTGAAGTTTCCAATGACACCACACCTGCAACCCTCCAACATTGGGTGCTTGAGCTAAGGAAAGGACATATACATTAGTCGACAATGTCACCTACCCTACGACATCAAGCCATTCAAAGATAAGGTAATGTGTGATGTTTCCCCACTTGAAGTTTTTTTATGTTATTTTAGGACAAACGTATATGTGGAAATGTCATGTTACTTTGGGAAAGAAACTATACAAGATATTTGAGATAATTCCCACCACTATAGTGTCTCTCATTACAACTAAGTAATACAACAAGGTAAACTCCTAGAATGGGAAATTTTTCCTCTTCATGATTTGTTCTAAGGGTGAGCGAAAGATCACATCAACTTACAGTACCTATACATGGGATCCCTAAATGATATCATTGATTAGATGACTAGGATTGCATCGGCTGCACTAAATGACACACAAACCTGAATTTTTACCATATCCTATGGGTCTAGGCGCTTAAGCAACAATTTGCATAGAGATATGTGATTAACAAATTCAAGCATATTCCTTATGGGTGTAACTTAATTCCTCACATCTAAGGCCAAATATTATCAAGGTTTAATCACAAAGTTTATCCATATAAGGTCTATAAAACCTAAGAATATAAATGTAAATTTACATGTATGCAAAGGATGCATGTGCTAAGATCTGCACTTGATTTTCAATGCACATAGATGGGAAGGATTCCTTGGTTCTAGTTTGGTATTTGTTTTGTTCTCCAACAATATCCCTCACCACAATACTAGGAGTTAATGTATTAGATATTATGATCCATAAGCATCTGGTTTAAAAAGGGAACAATTTATTGCCAATATTCGTTATATTTTCCAGTACATTTATTTTCAATGAGTGTCATTTGGAGGAATAGATGTCACATATCACCTTTAACTAGGGAACACTTTCTGTCATTAGTAGAACTGTAATCTGAAGGATTAGCTGATTAAATTGTATACACGTTATACACTTCTATCGAACCAACAAAGTTATATTTGGGATGGTCGACACATATTCAATTTCTCACATAGTTGCATTCACTATATGTATAAATTCTAAAGCCTTGATGGAATAAGGAATTTCATAATCTGGCTAAGGATCTAGGCACACAATTAACCTCACAGAGAATTGTAGAGAATTAGCATAAGAAGAGAAGAAGAGGAATTAATGAACACACAGTAATGAATGATCAATAAATGATAATTGATTACATAGGTAATACATCCTTATAAAGGAAAAAGGAGTTGCATGAAGACAAATCAAGCTAGCTCATAAAGCAGGATTACTAATTATGATAAACCCCATAGTTGACTAAAGCACTTTCCCAATCTACCAAGCACCTCACGAATTAGCAATAGCATGTGTGAGTGATTATGAGTGAAGGAAAGAATTGCTAATCCTAGAATATGGAGATAAAATAATGGAGAATGGGTTGGCAACAAAAGCTGTCAGTTTCCTAGTTGACTAGCTTTTCCTGAGTCCATAGAAAAGCAGGATAAAGTAGAAAAAGAAGAATAAAGAAGAATCTGTTATAAAGCGCAATTACCAATTCTAGATGGCCATAAAGTGGTCAAGATCAACCCATAATCATAAATAAATCATTCCTAGGATATAAATGGCAAGTGTTGACTCTAAGTTGCAAGTGGATGCCAACTATCTAAGCTAGTGGGTAGGAAATTAATCAAATAATGATTAATTATTTTATGAGTGGGTTTATTATATTCCAACACCCCCCTTTGATCCTGACTTTATGATGATATTCCTGAACTAATCAGAAATATATATGCATATAGGGCACAACAATAAAGCTATGGCCACCCTTTTACAATTTATCTGGTCCAAAGAAATGAGGAAAGAGGGAAAACCTCAAGGGGAAAATCCTCCCTCAAGAAAGGACATGAAAAGTAATACCAAAAATGATGAACTACTAGTGTTGCTACTGCTCCAAACTAAATGCTATTGTCTGGAGGAATCTTCTTCTTGGGAAGAAGATAAATCTTCTCACCTGGATCAAGGACAGATGTAGGACCATGTAGAACAACTGAGATCCAATGATGTGAAGGCAATACTGAAGGATCTTGAGACTTGTAATCAGCTCCAATATGATGAGATGACTTGAAATTCGAACTAGTAGAGATGAACTGAGCTCTATATAGGTGAAATAACTGTCCAAGCGAATGTATAATGTCTCCATCTTCATTTACATAGAGAGGATGTGTGGAAGTGATCTTGTATCAAAATAGAGAAGGAATAGGATCAAAGAGTGCAAATGAATGGGATCCATGGGTTGATATATCTTCCAAAGAATCCAAGAGATCACAAATAAGCACAATAGTAAACTCATGGGAATATACTGGTAAAGATTCCTCTATGGTAGAAGTATGAGAGGAGGAAAGATAGTGATGTTCAAAATCTTCAAGGAGGCTCTGAGAATGAGTGCCAAGAACAGAGGAGCTTTAGAAGCACATGGGATCAATTATGGTAAGTGGAAAAACACTAGAAGGACTTGATTTGGCTAAGCAAACATCTTGGAAGTCACTGGGTTGCGCACCATAAAGAAGAGAGGCATGCACAAATTGTGAGAGGTTTGGCATACGGATCTCAAAATCCATGATAGAAGACATAGAGAACATTGAATGTGTGAGTGAATCATCAATAGCAATAGCAGATCCATTAGTCACTTCTTTTTCATCAACAACATCATAAGAAGATGAATCAATATTTTCTACTTCAAGAGACACAGAAAAATATGGCTCTTCAATATTTGCTTCTTGATTGAAAGAGGAAGCATTTGAATCAAAGAGAGTAGTAGAAACATGAACTATATGAGAAACTTCTTCTTCATGATCAACTTCAATAGAGACTATAGAGGCCGAGACATCTTGAGAGAGAGAAATCATTGAGGAGCTAGAGGCACTCTCCACATAACTAGAAGGATCCCCATTGTCCTTTCCCAAAACTCTATCCAGTGTTGTCCAAATATCCTTTGGGTAATCAACAGAATCAATAAGGTAGCACATGCATGGAGAGATAGCTACAAAAATAGTTCCAATTGCTCTATCATAGTCATTCAACCAGTCACTTGGCTCTTCATAAGACTCTTCACCAACTCCAATAGATATCTCATAGAGACCTTGTTTCTTTAGATATGAAATAATATTTAGTTTACACTCTGAATAGATTGTGAATGGAGAAAGAAGAGGAACTGATACTCTTGAATCCATTCGAAGTTGAACCTACAAAATAAACCTGCAAATCTGAAAAGGAAGATTAATCAATGAACTCTCAAAGATATGATATCATGTAGAGCTTTGATATCCTCAGCTCTGATACCATGTAGAACTTGAACTTTGAGAACCTTAGCTCTGATACCATGTAGAAATTCTAAATCCTTGATGGCATAAGGAATTTCATAAACTGGCTAAGGATCTAGGCACACAATTAACATCACAGAGAATTGTAGAGAATTAGCATAAGGAGAGAAGAAGAATAATTAATGAACACATATTAATGAATGATCAATAAATGATAATTGATTATTACATAGGTAATACATCCTTATAAAGGAAAAAGGAGTTGCATGAAGAAAATGCAAGCTAGCTCATAAAGCAGGCTTACTAATTATGATAAACCCCATAGTTGACTTAAGCACTTTCCCAATCTACCAAGCACCTCACGAATTAGCAATAGCATGTGTGAGTGATGATGAGTGAATGAAATACTTGCTAATCCTAGAATATGGAGAGAAAATAATGGAGGATGGGTTGGAAACAAAAGCTGTCAGTTTCCTAGTTGACTAGCTTTTCCTTATCCATAGAAAAGCAGGATAAAGTAGAAAAACAGAATAAAGCAGAATCTGTTGTAAAGCACAGTTACCAATTCTGGATGGCCATAAAGTGGTCAAGATCAACCCAAAATCAGAAATAAATCATTCCTAGGATATATATGGCAAGTGTTTACTCTAAGGTGCAAGTGGATGCCAACTATCTAAGCTAGTGGGTAGGAAATTAATCAAATAATGATTAATTATTTTGTGAGTGGATTTATTATATTCCAACACTATATGTTTTAGATTTAACAGTCGTATAACACATGAATATGTATAACCATTTCCTTGCAATTATAAAAATATAAACATGGATGGTTAATGAAAATCTAGCACTTAATAGAACTAACTTCACATTACAAATTTGCATCCTGTAATCCTTCTTGTGCAATATTAAAATGTGGAAACTGTATGGAATTTACGAGTATAATTCACCATTTTCTAATGAAGTTTCTCACCACTATAAAGATAATCCACCTACAATTCTTTACTTCTTTTAACATAGATCTAACAAACACTTTTGTAAATGTAAGTTGGATCGATTGTGGGGTTTTACTAACGCTAGTCAAGGTTAAGAGAGCCAAATTATATAATAATTATTAGAAGCATAATCATTAAATAAAAAAATAAATTTAACATGTGTCAATACTGACCTAAATTTTTTCATACGAAGTGCTATCGAAGATGTAGAAATTTTCTAGAATTTGTTGAAACCATTACGAATGTGTTGCAATTTGTTTCTCTAAATCACCAATCAAAATTGCTCCAATGATTTCCTCCATACCATACTCATGGGTACTCTCCTTCCCATGTGACCCTTGAGCTCCAATGAGGTTGAAAAATATAATTGTAGACAAATGAACTATGGTACACATACTAATTCCATGAGGATTCCAACCCCTCTCGTACCGAAGTGAACCTCACCCAAAATAGTCACCTTACAATACAATAGAGTATGTGTTGTCCAAAACTAAGGTAAAATATAAGAGCCTTATGGCCTCTCCACTCCTTTTAACTTTTTTTTTAAAACTCTCATTCATTAATGTGTCCATTTTCGAGTTAATTTAATTTCTTTTGAATTCTTAGTCACCCACCCAGCCTTAGTTATGTATGGTTTTCAATTTGTTTTATTTTTAATTGAAAACTTTTAGTTGTGTTTACTCTAACTAACACTTTCGTATTTCTTTTATCTTTTGATTTTTAATTAATTATTTGTTATTGCTAACTTGTATTTTTCATACATCCATGATTAAGTTTAATTCATTTGTTATTTCATTCACATCAAAATCAACTAGACTGGTTTCTAAAATATTTTAATAAATATTCTTACTGTACCAATTAATATTTAATTAAATGATTGATTTTCTTTTGTTAACTATCATGTTTTCGTTGTGATGTGATATCAAGGGTTCTATGCTCCATCCATACCTTTCAGATAATCCCCCCCTTGGTGTGGATTTGGTATGGCGAATGAGACCTTGTTAACTCTGTTTGTCAACCCTATTGAGGGACTGGTGGTTCCTAAGGAATAATTTTGTATCCTTATTGCGCCCCCCAATAATGTGCCACATGAGTGATTAAATATGTGTCCTACCCTCACCACAACATGGATCCGATGAGAAAGATCCTCTCCCTCTTTCCCAACTTGTGAAATGACCAATGGTAGACTTACATCATATATTGGTGCATCCTCATTACGTTATGTGGATCGATTAACAATTGTAATCCATCACCTACACATAAACATCATGCGCATCAAATATTTCAAGGAAAATTTGTGATATAACATAAATACTAGATTGAAATCATCTATCAATGATACTCGACTCAATCCATACCTCTTAGGGTATTGACATCATTATTGCATCATATGTACCTGCATTTCATGTCACACTCAATGACACATCAAAGTACATGCAATCCAAAACATAATCATGTTCATTTAATAATTTCACATTTATAAACTTTTAATCATCATTGCATAATATCATATGAATATTCGATCAACATCAAAATCATCATAATCACTCAATACTGATCATCATCATAACATGGTCACATAGTAAATTGTTCTCAAGGAATTCTATAATAGTCAAATATCAATTTCACACATAGCAAGGTCAACCAAATTATTTATCTCAATTAATAACATGATAAAAATATGGCTTGAAATCACACATGAGCGGGTCATCCAAAACTAGATTCCCTCAAATAATACTATCAAATTCAAGTCAATGTCAAAATAAAGCACTACATTTTCATTAAAATTATATTTATTTTAAAATCCATTCCAAAGTGGGTAATATGTAATTAAATTAATTCAATGGTTAATCTAAGTTATCTCACATAGTTGATATATGCTTCAGTGGTGTTTTTATGTTGGAAAATAGGGATTCCACACCCCTATTGTGCACCCTCTATGCTTATTAGGAATACACACCCTAGACTAAAACTAGCACTCCATGCCCTAGTAGATTAAGTATTCCACACCCTAATCTATTCCATATATCCAAGAATCCATGCCTTGATATTCCATGGATTCAAGACTCAACTCCTTAACATCCATGGCTTTTCATCTATTCCACCTCAAAACTCCTCATTTCCTTCAAGGGACTAGTTGTGAGCTCATACCCATCTGATGGTCCATTGGAAAGTTCTTGTACCAAGGCTTGCACACATAAAAATCTCATATATATTAATAGCATCAAATGAAATTAACTAAATGACATTTTATCCATACATGTATATGACTTCCATGATCATTTAGTTATGAAGAAATGGAATCTATAGTCATTTCTTGTCCAAATATATCTTTTTGAAAGTAACCAAGGCATTTTCCAAATCCTTCTCATTACAAGGTTAATCATACATAATCATACAAATCATGTATTGTCAATAACATCATAATCGATCATCTATTCCACACATTTATGATCATCCATAGATCCCTATGTCACAATCATGGATCATCATCCATGTCATGTATCTGTCTCAATATTCAGATATGGAAAGAGAAACATCCATATAACATGTACATATCTAAAATCACTACAATACACATAATTAGAGGTAAAACCATACATATAAACATGCACCATTCATGTGACCCAAACTGGGTTTACAACATATATGCATATACATAAGTCTAACATACATAACACATACGAAACACATACATCTATTCATCAAAGGAACCCCTTTCGAGTGTCATAGACTATACCAAAAAAAGTGGGACATTATATTACCTAATTCCTCTCAAATGAACCTATATAGCCTATCTAAATTAGTGTATGTAAGTATATTAGGGGGGGGAAGTAGAGTGATTCTTGTGCATTCATTAAAAATTGATAAAAGTTACAAACAAAATAAATTTCATAACCTATTAACAATACTAAGGTCAAATTATATTTGCTCCCTATTGTTTTGATGATCTCATCTTGAAAAGTAAAATTAACTAAGCAATGGAAATGAGTAACAGAGATAAAACATCTCATCAAGTGTCCTCCTAGACTACCAAGGAAGGAGAACCATGAGATCCTATGGAATTATACATGCAATATCAACATACAAGGAGGTCTAATGAGTGGATCATGTGCAAGTTAAAATGGAGTAAGGAGGTTTCAATAGGTCATGTGAAACACTTTATTGAGCCTTATCAAGTTCTAGTGTTTCCTATGTGAAAGGTGTTGCATCAACATTATGCCACGCATGAACACAAATGACATTTACTAACTACCACTAATGATCCAACTATCATGGATGGAGCATGTGCAAGAGAATTTCAAGGGAGGGGGCTACAATATGTCATGTGAGAGAGTGTGTTGAATGCTACCAAGTTATAAAGATGCCTTCAGAAAAGGTGTAGCATGAACTAGACTTAACACATGAGAAAAAAGGATGTTCACTAATTAGCACTAATGATCACAATTATCTAATGAATAGTTGAGTATCAAGGTAAAATATTTAATTATGATCCTTGTTTGCAAGATAGGTAGCATTTTTTAGCAATGTACAAACTAAAAGTTGTAAAATATGATGTATCATACTACATGCTTAGATAAAAATCACTTACACACAAAATATATATGAGATATGAAGTGTATGGAATCTCATGTCACCCATGTGATTATTACCATATTGTGCACATGATGTTTTCCATATAAGGCATGCTTTTTATAACACTTAAAATGGTGCGAAAACAAAATATGAATTTAAACATAATTCCCACATGTTATGTGAAACTTTAAAAACTTCTACTCACATAGCTATGTGCCACCTCTTATCCTAAGTTCTTGATATCGATTTATATTTGGAGTAAAAAATCCAATTGTATGGAACTACCTAAACCATGGTTAATGTGACTTTTTTTACCTTTTCTCAATATGTCTATGTTTTACGTCTCTTTATAGTATGCTATAGACAATCATGGATGATGAAATTGGAGACATAAATTTAACTCTTTTCGCATATTAAAAATATGTAATTTTTAAGAATGTTGGCACAATATCAACACAACCCAGGTCCATACAATGACATACCAACAAAACCCCATGATATTGGCCTCAAAGGGCTTTATGCCTTTCTGCAACACTTATAGAGAAGATGATTTCTCACCTAAAATACTTTTGGGGACTACAGGAATCAGATTTTTTAAGTAAGGAAGGGAAACATAATTTCCATACCACACAACTATATATTATTGGATTCAACCATGCCATTCAAACATAAAAAAACAACATAGATTTTCATTTAGTTACTACTTCATTCATTCACTACATATATTTATTATATGATGCATTAGTAAACCAACAACAAAGTAAACAAAAAAATCAGAGACATTAGACACCTGACACTTTAATGTGGAAACCCAAGATGAGAAAAACCATAAAAGCGCTCGTTATCATTAAGACTCACAACAAGAATTCTTAAGTATACACACAAATCCAACAAACATCTCCTCAAACTCTCATTACAAAATATATGTGCACATAGCATGTAGATCAACCTTCACCCTTGCAACTCAACTTCATCTTATACTTCAATAGATCCAAAAAATACTATAGTAACTTCTCCATGAAAAAATACAAAATGCACATGAATTTCCCCAAAAACTGTCTAACCCAAAAAAATTCCAACCTATTACATATTTATAGACTCTTTATATCCTTTCATCTTGTTCCCATTAACCCATCCCATTATTTTAAGTGGAAAAAATTTGTCAAATTCATGACCAAGGTTTTGGTTGGACTTCGTAAAAAAATTTAACTTATTTAAACCTTGGTCAATTCTTCGGAGATGTCCACTTTTCCAAACCTCTTTATTAAATATCTTCTCATACTTATACCACTTGTTCAAAATTGATACCCAAAATATCCAAAAACTTCCTAGAGCCAACAGGCCCCCAACACTCGCATGTGTCTCATCCCGAGCCACTTCAAGCTCATGATACTTGTGTGTTCAGCTTTGATTCAAAGTCCTGATAAACTTGCTTTACTTCATTGACTCGTTGCTAGACATCTTATTTCAACTTGGTCACTTCGTCAATGACATCAGAAGTGATATGTTTTGAACTTCTCACCATGGTCACTATTAGGGCCTAGTGATTTCCAAATTTTGTGGGACAATTACTTTAGAGATCCTCTCAAACTCAATTTTAATCTCTCCCACATGCTCTATCTTATTTTGCTACTAAATTCTGAGCTAGTTTATTTATGTTTGCAACAATTAATTCTCAGTTTCCTTCTTCATACTTTCAACTAGAGGCAAAGTATTCATCGTAATCCAAATGTTTGTCATGTTGTATTGAGTTATGCAAAGGTGTATACAAAATTATCCCAAAATTTGGGTGCATCCTCTAAAACTACACCCCAATTTTGGGATACTTCCTCATACACCTTTGTGTAGTAGGTTTCAGATTCCTTCATCTTCTATATAACCCCCTAAATGTTTTCCTGTCATTGTTTAGTTACCTCAAAGGGTGTGCATGGAACCAACTTTACTTCCAACTCTTGAACCTTTTGGAAGAATTCGGTAATGACTTCCCCAAGTTGTAGTAACTTGGACTCAAGGTCCATCTCCTTAACAATTGTTACCTCAGGTACCCCATGGAAGGAAGATTCTACCAGTTCTTGCAGTTTTCGTTTATCCTTGCTCAACTATCCTTTTTATTGTTGGAGCCTAGAAGATTCTTCTTCTAGAGGATTATCCCTACTCCAAAAATTCTTCATCGTGTCATACATGGACTCATCACAGACCTTAATTTCCTCAGTGCCTTTCTTCTAAATGGTGTGCAACATAAATGTGAGTAGGATCGATGAAGCTGAGGTGATGTGCTTTTATGGTCAGTTCTACATTACCAAAATTCAAATATTTTGGAAAGAAATTAACTACCCACCCTGTCAAAGAGGTTGATGGTACCTTTCCTTTCTCTGCAGATGGCATAGCTTCCAGTTGTTTCAGTTCCTCTTTCTAGTTGGGCCAAGTCTCAGCCACTGAAATATGTAGCTCTTTAGTTGCTTGACAAAATGTGGTATAGAAGTCAGTCACACCTCTGAAGAGTTCAACATTCTTGGCTTATGCTAGTTTTAGGTTCTCTTCTATGACATGAGATATCGTGTTGAACAACATGTCAAAATTAGAGGAAATTTTAGGTCTAAAATGGGACTCCTAAGGAAAATAATAAAATAATATTTATTAATTTCGGAGGAAGAAAGAAAAAAATTAATTTTTTTGTTTGTATTTTAAATTGATCTCCCTTTTTTATTCAAAATTTTAGAGTGATCACTTGTTGGATGTGGAATTAAATTTTGCATCCAACGTGTACCCACACTACATACTTTTGATGGACCACCCTACCCCAAAACCATGAAATACCCAGGAAACAAATGTGATGATGACATCATTGGTGGCATGTTTTTTCAGGTATTTATTGTTTTGTGGTAGAAGAGTCCATCAAAATTATTCATTGTGGTTACTCTTGGGATACAGGATTTAATTTTACATCTAACGAGTGCTCACGCTCAAAATTTGAGTAAAAACATAGGGAGATATACTGAAAATACGAATAAAAAGGTAGTTTTTTATCACAAATATGTCAAGTCAACCATTATGGTTAACTTATTTTATTGAAATTCTATTGGTTCTTAAATTCCAAATCATCAAAAACTTATTTTTGGATCGTTTTCTTATAAGGCCCATTTTAGACCACAACTTTCCTCTAATGGTCATCATCAGTTAGCATAGTCACACTGGTATCTTTGATAGCCTTTTAATTTTCCTTCCCCTTTTTCTGCAAATCTTCATCCTTATGCTTGCCCCGAAGTCTATATTTTTCAAGGTGGCATTTGACTCTTCATCATTACTATGGTGTGAACTAGGTGGGTTATCATTTCCCTCATGTGGTGGTGTATTCTAGGTTTTCCCATACGTACCCTCCTATCACAACTTTGTCTATGATATTTCTATGGAAAGTTGATCATATGTGACAAGGACATTCCATTCAATAGGCCATTCTTGAGCAATGGTGTCGACCTCCTCTTCTATTATTCAAAAAATAGTTTCAACCACTGCTTATGTGGTTCCCTCCTCTCTTGTATGTAGATATGGTGGGGCCCCACTATAAATCTCATGATGTTTCTAGTGCCAAGCCATAGTGGAGGCCTTCAAGTGCGATATTTTTTCAACATTATGTCATAGTGTCTCCACCTGCATGTAAAAATATGCATTATTATGTTCTTGCATTTTCCTTATCTCAGTGAACCAAATATTGGCATACCTTTCCCCTCTACAATGGACATACACCTCCATGCCCTGATTTTTTAGTGGCTCCTACCATGCCACAAAACAAATTAAAATTAGAATCCAAGAATAAGTAAAATCCATACCTTTCTCCTATGCATCGACACAGTCGTTAAGAAGATCATTTAGTAAAAATGTTGACCAATTAATTTAAACAATGGCAGCATACTTCGTGGTCATAGCTATAACTCAAGGGGTTCGATGGTTTATTTACATCTTTATCAAGACTTTGATTATCGAGGCATTTGTTACAAACCAAACATCATGGTCATTTGAACCCCCTCTTGTTCTGCAATAATTTATGCTTTCCCTTCATTCTAGTGGCCATGTCTTTATATTTTTCTTTCCCAACAAAAAATTGTGCAGGGTCCACCCTAGCCTTGGGAATCCCTATAATCTGAGAAATTGTGTCGACATCCATAAATACTTTTGTATCTAACAGCAAAAACCCACCATGGAAACAAGCAAGTAATTGTTTGATACAGGAATTTACCTCCACGGTCGGTCCAAAATGTGGTAAGTGCACCAATGACATAATACCCAACCTCTCCACCCCCTAGACCACTTCATAAGAACCAACTCGATTGATACACCTTCTGTTAGACATACATACTCAATTTAATTCTTAATATTGAATTTAGATTACTTCATCATATCATGATCAACATAAGACAACTTATTAAGGTTGGGCTAGATATTCCTCGACACTCAAACACCTTTCAGAATGAGGGCTACCACTAGTGGATACTTCACATTCTTCATAATGCGTAGATGGGGTGCATCCATTTACCTTGATGGAATGTAACCATGAAGCATTGTCACAAACCCAGACCTAGAGGCTTTACTATCATGTGTGCTCTTTTTGCGTTCCTTTGGATTAATTGGGTAGTTCATTGATCTCTTATTTCTTGGTGGATTGATTGGAATCTAAACTAAGGCCACTTCTAGTTGTTCTTCCATAATTGGGATAGCTTGATGCACTTCGAAAAAATATCCCTAGATATTATTGGTGCTAGAAAGATCAATTTCCATGGCTGCAATTCATCGAGAGAACTTCGGCTTGAAGTATCTGCAATAGTTTGTCTTACTCAAGAATCTTCAACTTCATAACACAATGAATTTTGGTTCTATGGGCAGGATTCCTTTTTGAATTGATTTCCACACGTGACTAACATGTCTGATTAGTTGTGTAATGAATATGACCATATCCTTGAAATGATTATGAGGGTGGTATCTAATCCGTTCACAAGCTTGAATCTTTTGTAGGATTTATTATAAGATCCCACTAACACATCCTTAAAAACAATCATTTAATGTGCATAAATTAAAACTTTAACGGTATTCCAACTTCGACAAATACAAATTGTGACAACATCAAACCTTGACGCAGTGGAAGGTCCAGCAAGATATAAACTTCGACAATTATGGGATCTACCTTGACAAAATTATATGGACCAGGAACTTAACTAACTGCAAAAAAAACCTTGATATCAAGAGACTTACATAAATTTGACATAAGAAAAATCTATGGTTTACAAAATATTTTTGTTTGCATATAGACAAATTCAATAGAGGAATGCATAGCTAACCCTATAATATTTTAGTCGACTCCCAATAACCAATACTTCCAAGGGATCACCATTTAACTTCTGTAATTAAACTGCACCCCCTCTCAATGATATAATTAATAACATATGGGCCTAACCAATGTGTTCAAATATTACCATGATGTTTCAAAAACTTGATTTTGTAGAGGAGAACTAGATCCCCTCACTAGAACTACTTCCTTGTGGTAGGGTAATCATTGCAAGATTTTCCTCTTTCTTTCTAGATTTGTTTCTAAAATTTTACAATGAACGAGTATTCTTCTAGTTGGAGTAACTACAACAACTTTTCTTCAGCATACCGATGAAATCAATTATCCATAGACTTGGTACAATGTATTCCATATCCATACCAAATTATTTTCCATAGACTAACCTGAACGAGTGTTTCAAATATTCCAGTTCTTCCAAGTTTTTTGATAATCCCATAAAATTGTAGGTATTTTTAACTCCCAGTCCTCGCGGTTCAAATGAAAAACGTTGGTCAGTGCATGCTACAAAATCCTATTGAATTCCTCAACAATACCACTCATTTGTGTATGATATGGTGTACTCTTCTTATGATAAATATGAAATACTTAGAGTGTCCCAATAGTTTTATTGAAAACGTGGGTACCTTGATTACTTAACATAACTTGAGGGCACCCAAACCTAGTGACCACATTCTCAAACAAGAACTTCGTAGCAGTGCAATCCTTTATATGGGAAATCTCATCCCATCTCGTTAAGTAATTTGTCATGGTAATGCTATATCTTTCTCCAATCCTCTTTCCTGGTGGGTTGATGGGACTCAAAAAATCCACAACCCACTTGTCAAAGGCCTGTAATTTCATAAGTGGTACCAAAGGAATTTCATCTTTCCTTAATGGATTCCTAGTTCTCTAAAATATTTGATGACTTTTACAATACTCATGTGCATCTTTATGCAAAGTATGCCACCACAATCCAATCCGCAATATTTTTCGTCCAGTCATTTTCCCTACATAGTCACCTCTTGCCACCCCATCATGAGCTTCAATCAAAATTAAGGGTCTCTCATGCTCTAAAACATAGCGACACAAAATATCATTGGGTCGTAACTTATACAATTGACCATATATCAACTAGTAATCCATAGTTTTGACAACACGTTGCTTCTTTTGTACTATATTATACCCCCCATGTGTTGTATTTATAGTCATAAAATGTATGATATATTCATATTATTCATCAACCAATCTTAACTTAAAAGACTCATTATGCATATGGATGGTTGTGATTTAAATTTTTTATTTCATCTCCAGTTTCCAACCTTGGTAGATGATCAGGCTCTACATCACCTCTACATTCAACCTTACTAGATTAACAACAATTTCAAAATAAAACTCCTATAAAATTAGAATCCATCGACATATATTCCCACCCAACACTGGCTTCTTAATTAGGTACTTCAATGTAGAATGGTTAGTAAACATTTTAGAATGTCCTCCCCAACAAATAGTGCCTAAAATTGTGTAAAGAATAAAACATAGCAATTCCTTCTCTTTTTGGCGTAGTATAGTTCTTATCTACTATTTATAGCTTCCTACTAGCAAATGTAATCAGGTGGTCAAAGGATCCTTATCCTAGATGACCAAGTATGGCTCCTAGAGCCAATGAGGATGCATTTTCTGAGAAAACTAAAATAGGTGTTGTAACAATTTTCTATTTCAGTGTGTCAAGGCTCTTCTAGCATTTGTTGTTCCATTGTAACTTCACATATTTCTTTAGAAATTTCTCCATTAGGGTTTTAATTTCAGTATATCCTCGGATAAACATCCGATAATACCCCATTTGATGCCATCTAGTATGTAGCTACTTAACTGATGTTGGTGGCAGTAATTCCACTATAATAGAGATATTTATATGTTCCATCAACATTCCTTCTTTACAGACAATATGACCAAGAGATATACCAAATGGTGCACAAATATACATTTGTTCAAATTCAAAGAGATCTAGAATTGTCTACAATGTTCTAGCATCAATATTAAACTTTCAATGTGATTTCTTATCATACCATACACTATCTAGTCATCAAAGTATACTTCTAGAACTTATGAATAAACTCTTTGAAAGTACTGAAAACTATTCTAGAAAAAATGGCAAACGCATTCTTCGGACCAAAAGGAATTATTGTATACTAGAAGCAACTCCACTATGTCGTAGAGGTGGTCTTTTGTGCATCTTATTTAGAAAATATAATTTGATGGTATCTAGAGAATCCATAAATGAATGAATACACTTGTAATCCTCCCACACTTTCTAACACCACATCTATAAATGGAAAGGGGAAAGGATCATGCAAACAAACATTATTTAGTTTTTGCAAGTTTACAAAAATGTGAAGGTCACTAGTCTTCTTGTCTTGGACTAACATTGGGATAATCCACTTCAAGTCTTTGACATGATCGATAATACATACTTTGAACATTCTGTCAAGCTCTTATTTAAATTTTTCTTTGTATTTTGGATTCATCTTGTACGGTCTCTACTTAATAGGTATGGCATCAGGGTTCAAAGGAATCTTCATCTCACCATGGTCTTCGACAATTCCCTTCATATCAAAAAAATCTGTAGGGAACAAATATTGGAATTCATGTAATAGGTCTATAATATTTCCTACCATTTTATCATCCCAGTTGTTACGGAGAGAAATTCCTATGGCTTGGGGTACCACAATAGATAGCTTGACTCCAGAAATCAATCCTTTCCAATATGCAATAGAAATCAAATATCTAACACTAAAGGATCAGACCTCGTACCTTATTCTGGATGGTTGAAGTAGATCCCCATTGAGCTTTCCAACTTCAGCTTGAATTGATAAATCACTTCCTCAACAACACGTAAATAAGACAAGAATACTATACATATGGGTGTTATATCTATTCTAGCATATATAATCAACAATGTATAAGCATTTGAGATCATCCATGGATAAAATATTCATTCAAACATACATTATTGGACAGGAAAATATATTTCTATTAATATAAAATCAGAGATTACAATGGATATAACCTCTGTCGGCATGTCTGCGAATTAGATAAACTGAATCCCCCACTTGGGCCTCCACCACCTCAATCCTCCATCTCTTGATAGCAATCTCACAAGCCAAAGGCGAGCTTGGGAAGAACACAAAAGTGCTCCAAGGGACAAAGGGATGCAGAATCAAGCACAAGTTCCACCAACAATGGACTATAGTTTCTTTGCTCTCAATTCTCTTATGTCTTCAATGTATCCAAAGAGTTCCTTATATAGCTTTTCAAAGGGGTAATGAAAGGTCGAATCCGAGCGATCTCAAGGAATATGGAAGGCCAAGAGTCAAGTGAGTTGGATCCATGTCAAGGAAAACTCCAAAAGGATTTGGATTTTGCACACATCCCAATGTACATGGTTTTAGGGGTCAAACCCGCGTATGTACACGATTAGGGGTTTAAAAGTCACGTGTATTAATTTTCACATGTTTATAGTGATGGTCAAGGAAACATCAAAGGACAAAAAATGGTCCAAGGGGTTTAACAAGTCTACAGAGGGACATGGGAAGGCCATACAAGTGTGATTCACCTGGAGTGGTAAAATCAGCTATAACAGATGCCCCCTCATGTGTGAGGTCAGAGGGGTCATACGATGGCCAAAATACATTCTAAGTCCATCCTAGAAGTGAAGTGATGAAGGATCCCAAATGGAATACCAGCCACCCAATCAACATAGTACAATGATACAACTCTGCACATAATTGCAAATACATATAGCAGTATGAGATACATAAGAGTACAATGGCCATGAATAGGCATGATACAAAATATCACATAAGTAGTCATCGCCACGTACAATATACATAGATCAGAATCTCCATGATGAAGATATACAAAGGACCATGATCTCCATAATGGCTGAAGTTATATAATGGATCAATATCTCCATAATAGCTAGAAATGTTTGACATATACTGGAATCAAGACACAAGAGTTGAAATCTCATGAACACTGGCACGATCATGGAGGTAGCATATAAGAGATGCCACCAATATGGAAGGTCTTCTACACAAACCACTATGAGTACATGTCCTACTATGTGAATAGAGGTGTCAAGTTTGAACATAGTAGTCCATTATCTGATTACCGGTCATTGATGTATACCATTAACAGATGCGAGATCACCCACCGATAATGAAAATGGGAATCAAGGTACTAGAGTGCAAACTAACAAGTATGAATAAATGTGTTGAGGTCAAACACTTAAGAGGATCCATCCGTTAGGGGACATTGATGTATTCCCAAAAAACTGTCGATGGTGAGAGAACCTACCACTGATGACTGCAAGTCTCAAGGCACTAAAAAATGACTCTAGATTCCAATCCCAGAATAAATGATCTGAAGTCGATGGGATGAAATATGCTGGAAGGAGGGAATTAGCATTTGGATAAGTATTAATATCATGTTCAACAATGCAAGGGTCGATACCTGGCATTTCATTGTAATACTAAGCAAATATATCGCAAAATTATTTAAACAGCTCGGTGTATTCTTGAATCTCAGCATGGGAACATTCTGCCCCAATATAGAAATTCTCTATCCTACCAGGATCGAGAGAGATATTGATAGGAATCGTTGGAGATATATTTTCCATGTTTCCATTAGCCATCAGACCAAGAGAGCTTAATGGAACCATAGGACTACCAATTCTCTCACTAAGAACCTCCCTAAATTCCTCACGCTCCAAGCGGTCAAGATCAAGAAGAAAGTAAGATCTATGATGGAGCTCTTGCCATGGTGGCTCAACTCCTGACATGGCCTCAATAATTGCTTCGTCTAAAGGAAAAACACTATCAAGGCAGTCGTGCACGTGAGAAGACTGTACTGCCCATGCAGGAAGCACATATGGGTCCTCCTCCTCCATTCGCGAAGAGGAAGGACTAGGCTCTGCAACACACTCAAGATTAGCTTGATAAGCTATCATAGTTGCAGGAAAAAACACGTTCGTTACGATGGGCTCACTCAAAGTATTCGGTGTAGGAAGAATCCAAGGATATTCCATATGACTCGTGCAAAAAGACATTGATCTCACAAATGTCGAAGCCTCATCGGAACTAGACCCTATCATAAGGATAGGTGCAAGGAAACTAAAAATTCCCATAAGTGATGGATACATGCCCACACCTACACTCCCAGTTGCCGGTTGAGAGTGCTCAACAATCGGGATCAAAGCTCCCGAAGAAGCAGTAACCAATGGATTCCTGAATGATGTTTGATCAATCGTAACTATCTTCCCGTTAAGTGGAAAGCATACAACGCAAAATAGGGAAGAAGCTATGGCTTGCATACTATACATCCAATTCCTACCCAACAAGAGATTGTAGTCAGGGGGTGCATCAACCACCTTGAACTCTATCGCAATGGTCTTCCCTCCCAAATGGAACTTAAGGGAAGGAAGGATCCCGTGTGGTCTAAATGATCTCCCATTGAATGCAGTTAACATGGTCGCAGACTTAGACAACTCATGGGAACCTAAACCCTTCCAACACGATAAAGACATCATATAAGCAACAGGTCCTTTGTCAATGATAGTGTGCTTGACGGTCATGTTAAGACATTCTACATGAATGAAAAGAAACACATAGTAAGGTAAGCGAGGCTGAAGTCCTGCGGTTTCAAATTTAATCATGGAGGTAGAATTATCATCATTCACACCAAGGGCAGAAAGCAAATCCTTCCTTTGCAAAGGACAACTCTGAAGTACTTCTAGTGTAGACATCGCACAAGGAGTGTGGCCCAAATCCTCAACAACAGAATAGTTTTGGGTGGCTCGTGCATTAGGATTGTGCCCCGAATTCTTAAGGACTCCCTTAGGAATGCGAGGTGCAGATTCAGGTTTATCCACAGGTTTTTCAATACACAAAGGAGTCTCTGGTGGATCAAGTTCCTTTCCTGGGTTGGGTTGTGATGAACCATAGTCCTTTTCATGGGTCACAACTTTTGCAGCACGTACCATGTTAATGCAACCACGACCACTACCCTCCGGTGGATCCTGATCACCACTAGACTGATCATGGGTCCTTGAGTTCATATTTTGATTGTGAGGTAAAGGGTTAGTCAGTACAGCTAGGCCTTGTGCTAATAATCGCGAGGCTTCATCGATACGAGGGCACAAATAAGTGAGGTGATCCTCCTTACACAACTTGCAAGGAAATTTAACCTTACGTTTAGCTTTCTTGTCCCCCACAACATTACGAGCATTCTTGTCATTATTATTAGCATTTTCATTCCTTTCCCCACCCTTATGATTATTCTTACCATTCTTTTTATTCTGTCCGGGCTATTGGTTACCCTTATGGTCCGATGATTGCACCGAAAGAACACTCACCGTTTGGGTGGGTTGAGATGAAGTTTTGGCTTGTCCTCAACTGAATATGCAGGTTTAGCACTTGCACAACCAACGATGCCATCGGCATGTGGTCCAGGTTTAACTTTGGGGTCGAAACTAGAACGCGGAGCATTAGGAATGATCTAATATAATAAACCAGACTGAGCATAAATCAAATCCAGTTCTTGCACCCTAAAAATGGCTTGTTCCTCATTTTGCACTCCGGATGTAGAAACATCCTTCGCTATATACGGAAATAATGACTTGAGGAACCATTCGAGAAGGAATTTCGGCAATATAAAGGCTTTACTTAACCTCTTCCATCTACGCCACTCTTGGATATGATCCGAGATATGTGTGGCTTTATCTTGCCAAAATGTCGACAAGATTTCTATACCCATGTCATAACACACTTGTAGCTGGAAGTGGTTAAAAAAAGTCATCGCTAGGTCATTGAACAAAGCGAATGCCCCCCTAGGTAGCTCTATATACCATTTCACAGCAACCCTATAAGGGTTCGTTGAAACAACATTAAATGGATTGAGTCCTGGTGTAAGGAATTCGAAGAGCACCATAGGTGAAAGGTAGTAACATGTTCACTTGGATCCTCTCCCTGTTTTCCCTTGAATTTGGGTATGTCCGAGGGAAGCTTAGTAGGGACAGCCGGCCAAGCTGAGTCATGAGCTACAAGATTGTTCGTCAATATTGACAAGTCAGGAAGATTCAGCATTGCAAGGAAAGGGAGCCTAGGATGATTAGGTTGATGGACCAATCCCTGATAGTTTTGATTCACATAGGTCTGATTACCATAACCACCATGGCCTTGGCCATAGTTCCCTCCTCTCGTTTGACTCATATAAGGTGGCATGGAAGCACCATAGTGTGGTGTACCTTGATTATTCAGAGCTACAAAGTCGTAACTTGGAGAGTAAGCAGGTTGTTGATACTTGCACCCATAAGGTGAAGAACCCTGTCCATACTAAGTCCCATAATAGGGTCCATAATTCATCTCATGAGATGTCCCATGAGACACTCTGTAAGTAGGAATATACATTCCGGAAGTAGGAACATACATTCCAGAAGTAGGAATATACACTTCGAAATTAGTAACATGACCTCTAGAAGTATGAACATGACCTCCCGAAACAATGGGCGGTACTTGAACCTGAGACACAACTGGTCGAGTAACCACAGTACAAACATGACTTGTAGCAACGTTCTGGCCTGAAGGACCCCGTGAATGAGGTCGAGGGTGAACATTCGAAGAACTAGGGACATAGGATGAAGGGACCTGTGTAATTATATATGTGTTATTCCTTATAGTCACTCGTCTCAGATCTGGTATCCTAATAGGATCACTAACCCTAGACCTAGGAGGAATATGTGATGTAGCTTCCACCACCGGGATGGAAGGTGCAATGTGACTTGTGCTCCCAAAGCTCTCCACATGGTAAGGAATGAGAGTTCCCCCAGGCATAGACTTAGGCTCAAACTCAGACTCGACATGGAATGCCAAATAATGTGTGGGAAAACTAGACATACCATAACTACCATAACTGGTGCTTGTGGGTTCAAAATGAGTCTCATCATCTTCCAGCATTCCATACTGGCGATGCGTCAATGGGGGATCAACACTAGAGTAAGTAGGTATATCCTGAAAATTACCTATCTTAGAAATTACAGGACCTAACTCAGTCAAATCAGGTGAAGGATCGTAGTTAGGAGTAAACTCCCCATCTTCCACTTGAATGGGAGAAGGTGGTTCAGGAATACCTTCTACATGGTCTCCCATCGTGTGTTGATCAATGTGGAAAGTTGTCTGCCTAGAAAATCTATTTCTCTCTCCCAAAGGAGGAGGATATGTAGAAGGTGGAAGTCCTGCTAAACGACGAGAATGGTGAGGAGCCGCACCCGAATCCACAATGACTCAAAAATATAAAAGACTCTCTATCTACACAAACCCTAGGCAAGCTAATGTGCATAGAGGAATCACCAAGAAAATCTAAAGCCAAACACAAGCACTCAAGGGTAGGATAAGTGAGCTCCCGAATGAAGCAGGTATGTCTCACATAGGAGAGGCTTGAGACTCCCATACACAACAAGTGGAGGTATGTAACCAATTATTGTGGCCCTCAGCTTCAATGTGTAAATTGATTGTGCTGTCCGACCCCAACCTGCCCGGGACACTCGCAGAATAACCCCTGCAGAGTACCCCCTCGATATCCTAGGTAAGGACACTAAGGTCACCTCAATATAATTAATGCTCAGGTGGACAGTCGTAGGCGGGATTGACCATATGGGGAGGGTAGAAAAGCCCGAAACTCTAGAAAGAGCCCTTATATATGAATACAATCCTGAAAATATCTCTTGTGCTACTCAGTTATGACTAGGAGTCATCCCAATCAATAACCGCTCACACTGCCTTGTGCTTAACTTCCTTTTGAGAGGAGGATCCTGAGAAAAAATGGTTATACCAAGGAATTTCACACACTCACCTGGATAGACACATACATGTTGTTTAGTGGTATTGGAGAATTTACTCACAATGAATTATTCCAAGACCCTAAAACCTAATCTTGTTGGTGAACCCTATCAAATAAAATAGTGTAGTTCATTTTAATTAAGCGTTGATTTTAATTGGATTTATTACTCAAAAGAGGTATATGGCCATGCAACTAATGGCGTTATGACACAACATGAAGCAAAATGCACACCTAACAATCAATGCAAATGCATTGTGTCCATGAAAACCAGGGTATGCTACTACGTGAAATGCAGAATTTTCTTCAAATGATAAATGCAATATTTCCTATATGAAATCTTGACTAATACTCCAAAGCAATCTCTAGTGCAAGTACTATGCAAAATGCAAGATGCAATGCATGATGATAAGCAAATATTTTTGGATTTTTTGAAATAAAAATGAAATAGTAAAGCAAAATAATGGCTCTACAATCCCCAGACACTGCAAGCACACTCAAGTAGCACTCAAGCAAAGTACTAAGGTAAAATAAATCTAATGCACTAATCCCAAAACAAAAAATTGAAAATGCAATGACAAGAACATTCTTCAAAAAAGAAATTTTACCCTAAAAAAAAGTCTCTGGTTAGAAATAGAGGTGTATACAGAGTCTAGAAGTATCAAAGGAGACTTACCAGCAACAATCTATCTTCGTCTAGAAGGCAAAACAAAGGGCATATGCGACTATTCGCAGTAAACCCGCGTGTGTACGCGGAAATAGCAATGAAAACTATATATATACGTGACTGTGAGTTCAAAACTCACGTACAGGAAGAAAGGTGCATAAAAATAAAAGAAAGTAGACAAGCTGAGACAAACTTCACACCAATCAAACACTACCAGGAAAACATGCCCCCAGACCCAACACAGAAACAAGAGAAAAATATCAATTCAAAGTCATTGAATGCCGATAGAAAACCCCCGAAGGACAACTACTAGGAACTCCCCAGTGGAGTCACCAATTCTGTTACGGAGAGAAATTTCTATGGCTTTGGGTACCACAATAGATAGCTTGACTCCACAAATCAATCCTTTCCAATATGCAATAGAAATCAAATATCTAACACTAAAGGATCAGACCTCGTACCGTATTCCGGACGGTTGAAGTAGATCCCCGTTGAGCTTTCCAACTTTAGCTTGAATTGATAAATCACTTCCTCAACAACAAGTAAACAAGACAAGGATACTATAGTTTCTCCAAGGGACAAAGGGATGCAGACTCAAGCACAAGTTCTGGCAACAATGGACTATAGTTTCTTTGCTCTCAATTCTCTTATGTCTTCAATGTATCCAAAGAGTTCCTTATATAGCTTTTCAAAAGGGTAATGAAAGGTTGAATCCGAGCGATCTCAAGGAATATGGAAGGCTAGGAGTCAAGTGAGTCGGATCCATGTCAATGAAAACTCCAAAAGGATTTGGATTTTGCACACATTCCGATGTACACGGTTTTAGGGGTCAAACCCGCGTATGTAGGCGATTAGGGGTTTAAAAGTCACGTGTATTAATTTTCACATGTTTATAGTGATGGTCAAGGAAACATCAAAGGACAAAAAATGGTCCAAGGGGTCTAAGAAGTCTGCAGAGGGATAGGGGAAGGCCATACAAGTGTGATTCACTTGGAGTGCTAAAATCAGCTATAACACCAGTAATAACCGATATTTACAAATTTAGGATTCTCATGGGAATGATATTTACCTTTTTTTATCATTAGTGGCTTCAGGAATTTATCAGACAAAATGATTGGTCCTCCTAAATCTCATCTTCCTTCAAAATATGGATTATGTACATCTCTTGGTTCATCGTCCTTAGGTTTTCTAGAAATGTTATAGCACTCCATCAGATTTTCAACTGTTGCAGTCCACTATGACACATTAGAGACTGGCACAAGTATTTATGTAAAAATATTATATTTGATCACCTACAAGGTTGCATCTACTATTGTAATTTCATCTTCATACACTACAAAAAATTTGACTTTTAGGGGCGGTTATCTTCCACCTCCAAAAGTCACTTTTGCGGGCAGTTTTGGCTTTGGAGGCGGTTTGTACAAACCACCCTTAATAACATCGATGCTAAAAGTTTTGAATTTTAGGGGAGGTTCTAGAAGAGATCAAACCCATCCCCAAAAGTGACTTTTGGAGGCAGTTCTAACGCCCCCCCCCCCAAAAAAAAAGTGACTTTTGGGGTGGTTCTAACCTCCCCCCCCACCTCCTCAAAAGTGACTTTTGGGGGCGGTTCTAAACCCCCCAAAAAATTGACTTTTGGGGGTGGTTCTAAAGCCCCCCAAAAGTCACTTTTGGAGTTTTGGGGGAGGTTATAAACCCCCCCTAAAAGTGAATTTTAAGGGTGGTTATAAACCCCCCTCATAGATACCTATTGGGGCAGTTCAAAACCTTCCTTAAAATTCTTTATTACAAAACTTTGGGGAAAGTTTTAAACCCCCCTCATAGGTACCTATGGAGGTAGTTAAACCCCCCCTAAAACTATTTACAACCCTTTTGGGGAGGTTATAAACCCCCCTCATAGGTACCTACAGAGGCAGTTAGAAACCCCCCCTAAAACTCTTTAGAAAACTTTGGGGGTGGTTATGAAACCCCCTCATATAAACTTACAAGGGGGTTTTGAACCCCCCTAGTTGTAACATACAAGGGAAGTTTTGAACCCCCTTGTATTGACATATGAAATCAGTTTAGAACCTCCCTTGTAGAAATAATAAATCATAATAAAATATTTTTTTTTAAACTTCAATATTGAAATATCATTAGGGCACGAAGGAATCGAACCTTCAACCTCCTGCTTGTAAAGAAGGCGCTCTACCATTGAGCTAGAACCCTTTAAGAATTGGGGAAAGGGGAAATATTAACACCGATATTAACATCATTTGTACCCTTTACAAGGTGACTACCTCCCTCTGATACCAACTGCCACCTGAATCGTGCATGCCAATCTTATTGGATCTGCACCTGTGATAACAAATCCTACTTTTTATTAGCCCGCGAGTCTCTTCTCATCTGCTATAGCTAACCCAAGTGTTAAGGATCGATCTTTTTGGGGCATTTTCTAACTATATTGAATCAATTTTCCTGGGTTGAGGAAAAACTAAAAAATAAATCTAGTCAGATAAGGAAATTACCAGGAGGAAGAACTTAAAAAATATTCCAAAACAACTTGGTAGGTAATGAGGGTATAATTATGAAATTTCAAATTCATTTACAAAGGATGAAAGCATAGAGGCTCCCATTCAAATATGAGAAATGGTCAATATTATAATAATAGTAATAATAACATCTTCTACAGTCCTTTCAGACCTACCTAGCCTGTAATCAAAACGATTGGTTGTAGTAATGGAAAAACATCTTTTGTTTGGGGTTTTGGACACTAAAGGTGCTTTGATTTGATTAGGTCACCACAAATCAAAGATAATAAAAAAAGGCAATGTTCGCTGTGTTCTACATTCACCATAAACTTGTCAACGTGGGTGAATAATTTTAGTAAAATTGGATTAAGGAGAGATTCATGGAAATTTTTAAGTGATAAGGCCCAAAAAATATTACAACTCGGTGGGGTTTAACAAAAGACATGAAACTGCAACTAAACACAAAATACTCTTCTGCAAATGACATATCCTCGTAGCTAAATACTCTTCTGCAAATGACATCCTCAAGAAGTTAAGTTTTATGGTTTCATCTTATTTAATGATATCTTCTATCTTGTTATCATACTCCACATTGTTTATTCAAATTTTATACTATAGTCTCTGTGTATTGTCTTTGGTCTAGAGAGGTTTTACCTGGTTTCTTATGGACAACAATACAAATTTTCTCTTTCTATGGAATCCTTTAAAATATGTATCAAGAAAAGGTATTTACATATCATAAAAATGTTATGTCATCCTAAAATAAACTGCCAGCCAATAGTTAGAGCATCTCACCATAGATAATACAACAATATCATAAAATTTAATTTGAACTTTTTGATCCTGAATGTGAATAAATAGTTTTCAATTGTTATCTCTTATTTTATTTCCATTGAGTTTGCGATGGAATTAACAGTGACCATGTTGCTATGATGGGACTAGGAATGAACACTACTAGCTCTACATTGGCATGTTAGTCAAATTATTGTGTTGACACTTGTTCAAAATTGATCCTTCTGCTGGTCTATCTTTGTTATTTTTTTTAGCTAAGAAAATTGCCTTACAACAATAAATTATAAACAAAAAAGAAATCATTGATAGCAATAAAAATAAACTTAAAGAGTATAAATTTTAAAGAAACCTACCAAAAGTTTTCCATCAGACAATTGACCTACCTACATGATACATTCATTAGTAAATTTATAGAGCCATTATGACACACTTCGGGGATCCTACATGAGGCCACTTTAAAAGTTTCTTTTCACTTGAAGATAGGACCTTGAAATCATATTTTAGGAGAGTCACATCTTCCCAACACAAAGATACTTGACTCTCATTCCAGGCTTCTAAGGATACCCTCATAGACACATACCCTTCCCCATAGAGAATCCTTCAATAGTTAAATTTTAAGCTCTACTCCTTTTTGTGGGGGAATGCCAAAAATAATGTAAACTCCGAGGAAAACAAAATCTTATGTTGACACTTGTTTGAAATTAATCATTGTGCTAGTATATCTTTATTTTATATATTATGCTAAGAAAATTTTCTTACTGACAGAATGAGATGCAATTTTGTCATTGTTTTCTAAGACTATTAGTAGGCATAAGGCTCATATAAAAACAAATTTCCTTTAGAATTAAGTTGTTTTCCCATGATTTGGAATTTAGTTCTTTACTATCAAACATCTTAATAAGCGGTTGTTTTACAATAAGACATTAGTTCAATGGGAAGATTCATGGAGTGTTAATTTTCCACTAGGGTTCCATTCTTGATGTGGTATATCCCACATGAATGGCATGAGTTTCAAAGGAATAAGGTTGGACACTTAACAAAATTGTTACCCCTGAGACCTGGAAATCCTAAGAAAGCATGTCACACTCAAAAATTTTCAAACACCCTTGATAGTTGATACCTATTAAAAGTCTTGCAACATGCAGAAGTATAGATCATAGCACTCTGCCTTAGAGGGTGTTTCCATGACTAATTTGAAAGAGCAATTGGCCTTTTAGGATAATTTGACCAAGGGAATTCACCATTGGAATGATGTTTCCACATCATTTCATGGAATCTTTCATGTAGCATCCATATTTGGAGGGAATTTTACCCTCTTCTTGGAGAAGTTGTCCACTTTGAGCTACTTGGCATGTTTTTTTGAGGAGATCGTTAAGCCCTAGATCTAGGGTTTCCTGCATCACTCTTGGACCATTTAGGTGAGAACTTGCATTGCAAATCCTTTGTAGTTTAGCACATGAGCCTTTATGTCCATTTGATGCCTCATTTGGTGGAGGTTCCCTCCTCTTGGACAATTAACTCATTAAGTCTCTTGAATATTGTACTTGTGGATTTGACCACCTCATTTAATGCATGTTGTTAGAGTGGGTTACAGTTTGTTGAGGTAATTTGTTTTGTTTACTCCTAGCTAGGATATATTTAGGGTTTTAGTAGTTTAAAATACTATTCTATCATAAATGAAGTTGACCTTATATCTATATAAGGGGGACTCTTCCTCAATTGTACTCATGTTTGTATTGGGGGATAAATCCATTGGACCAGATGAAATCTTTTTTGGATCTTACGGTCAATTGTTGCTAGCACTATGTTACCCCCCTATTTGCATTATGTGTCCACCTTCTACTTTAGAGGAATTCTTCCTTCCACTTCAAAGGAAATCTTACCATTTATGAGTTGATCATGGAACATTTCAAATATTTCTGAGTAATATAAGGCATATTTCATACCTAAACCATCGAGTCCAGGCTGGTTCCATGAATGAGAAAACTAACGACTCATAAGTAATAACAAATCCAAGTATGACATTTTCTATGCAACTTTCATCATAATATAATCTGCATCTAGACCTAAAGGGGAAATATGGGTTAGTTTGAAGGTCATAAAAGTGAAATTCTTACTGTTAAAGAAAATCTGAGTGCTACGAGGACAAAACGAGCAATTCTGGGCACCCTATATGATTGTATCTAGTAGCAGAAATCCCAAAACCATTGTTTTGTGTATGGAACATTGTAAGAGGATAATTTAATGGTCTATCCTCCTACAACAACACCAAATATGGTATATAGGAAAGGTTGTTACTAAATATCCTTTGACCACTAGAAACAAATCCACCACAACCAAAATGGATCCTCTAATTGGAAATGGATCTGATTTAATCATTTAAATTCGGGAAAATACTGTCGTTTTGAATATAGATCTTGGAATACCCAATACAGATGTTGGGTGACTTAAAAGTGTCACAAAAAAATGGAGGCTATTATATTTATTTTTGTTTTTCTGAAAAAGAGTTTCACACAAATGTCAATTTTAAAACATTACAAGACCTTGTTGTCTGAAACCTTAGAATGTTCTCTTTTAATTTAAAATTTTATATTTAGAATCAGGTCTTCATTTCTTTGATTTATGTTTATTCCTAACAAGATAATGAGTGGACTTCCACTCACTCACACACACAATATCACAATTCCATTTGTCAAACTTTAGAATATCAGAAATCTAAACATTGTAGTTTGGAAGCAAGAGGCAAGACCTGGATGTTAAATACCTCAGAGCTCATCGAGTGAATGATAGAAAATGGGAAAGACAATAACATAGAATTTGACACGTTAAATGAGAAATTCCATGAATTAAAATCAAACCTGTCAATTGTATTCGAAACAAACTGCTTGCATGTACAATGGGCATGTGAGCTAAGTGGCGGTCAACTCTACATAGTACAAAGAAAGGACCTCAGTATAAGAAAAGAATTAAACTAGACCAAATATACTAAAGGTGTCGAAGGAACCAATGATGAAGAAGTTCCATCTAAATATATAAATGTATTTATTGCAAGCATAAGAAAAATTCATTTGTATATAGAAATAATCACTCACAATACAAAACTTTGGTGTATTTTGTTCAACACAATGGGTAAAGATGAATTAATAGGTGCTACCCTGACTAGATCAGCTGAATTTCTTTTTTTATCCAAAACAATATTTCCTGTGTGCTTGCTTGATCGTTTCAGTTCAAACAATATACAATCAGAAGCATCACTTTATTTTTGCTTATTATATTCCATAGCTTCACATGTTGGCTCCTCTAAACCCATGTAATAAATTCACATAAAATAAATCCCATTAGGGAAAAAAGGAAAACATAAAGAAATATTTCCCCATATGCTTTGTATTTTTTTTCCTCCCGGAGGAAATTATATTTCCTTTATCTCTTAAATCAGGTGTGCTAAGAGAATCATCTGACTAATTTTCTCCTAAGAATAAGCACAAATTATTGTGTTTCATAACCATTATGTTGTAAAATAATGATATACTTGATCGACAATAATTTAGAGAAAACTGTAGGCACATTCTAGATGCATAAGACAAAATAATAAGTACCAATTAGTTTCTAAGAAGATCTTGTTCTTACTTCATCAAAACATGGAACCTTTGGAAAAACAAATTTTGTGTGATAGCGCATTTACTGGATAGGTGCATCCAACGACCAATAATTCTCTCCTACAAAATTGAGTCATCGATATCAAAGTTCAGTACTTTATTAATTTTTTCCCCTCTTTTTTCCAATATTTCATCAAGTTACACAAACAAAAGAATGCCTTAAAACAGTACAAAATATATAGAAAATAGAAATAACAAATGACAAATTCTAGAATAAAGAAATGCAATTATCAAAGGATCACATCAGAAAAAAATGAAGTAGATTTTTTTAACTTCCACATTTCTATTAGTAGCATATAGTGTTCACCCATAGATGTAAGCCCTTCTAATCTAGGACTACAATGTGAGAAAAACCATCAAGAGTAAAGCCTTTTTGGCATGAATTTTTTTTAATGGCTTCATCAACAATTCCAAGTTACTAGCATAACTCAAGCTTCTCTAAATAGCCTCAGAGGTACTTTGGAGGAAGATGAATTCATATGGTTATGTTTTTATTCGCTTTTGGATCCAAGGTTAACTGTTCCCTGTGAATTTTTTTAATTATCAAGGAAGTGATGGAATTCTTGGCTATGACTACAAATATGAAGTTTTGACATAGAAGTTATTTTAAAAACTAAACTGTGCATCAGTGGAAAACATGCATATTTATACATTACCAGGTAGCCTTGTCAAGGCCATGTGCTGTCCCATGGTTTTAAATTGTCTATCTTAATACATAGTACACTAGACTTAAGTTGACCCCTTGATATTTTGTGCTTTGGGCCCCTTGTATGCCAAGATGACCTTAACTAGGATGATTCATGTCATTGATTTGAGTGAGATGACAATGGCTGAGATGGAATTCTCAGGATCATCTTGTGCTCCTTTATAATCTTTATGAGGGAACTCCTTGGCCTGTAAGCAAAGGCTTTATCTAGTTTGCATGATTTTTGAAAAAGGATAAATAGAGAATAGACAATATACACCCAATAAGAAACATAAATATTTAAAATGATGCTGGCAATTAAAAGAAGAATGTTCCATCTCTTGTATTTAAGAAGTATAATAAAAAAATAGGTTGCATTCAACTTCCCCAACTATTTAAGAATTAGGTGCTAGTTATAATAATAATCATTAATGGTATACCACGTGCAGTCATAATTTTCCCATTTTTCCCAAAGTTTAGTACAAGTGATTCATGATGCTATGAATGATCTATGATGCTATATGAATTGAGTCAATTTTGACATCACATATGACAGTTGTATTAGATGTTCAATGTTTCAATTTCATCTCACTTTAGTTATCAAACCCGAGTCAATTTATTTTCTATTATTCCCAACCTTTTGGATCACTAAAAAAAATTAGCAAAATTATTCTTGTATTATATTAGTAGGAACAAGTATTTTGCATATACAAATCCACAAAGATATTCTTCCAGCTGAGCAATAATATGACATTTTTATATTAGTTCATAAATTATCTACAAGAGGAAAAGAATGTACACATGTGCAAGTCTTGTTTTCAGGATACATAGCAACTGGTGCAGAATTCCAAGGACATACTCTTCAATTCCATGGGTTTGACCACACAGTTATATCATTTTAGTAGCGTTTCAAACTATAGTCCCAAGGGAGAGATTCTGGTATGCATATCATCGTGTTGCATGGGATGCATATCAGGTGATGTTTTGTATACATACCACAATGCATTCTATATACTAAACAAGTAATTTATTACAGGGATGTATATCTATTTACTAGCAACTTCAGTCTACAAACAAAACCCTATAAGGGAAAAGCATCCAAAAGTTATAAGTTATAACTTCAAATTGTTATTGATAGGAGTTGGAAAATGAAGATAATCCCAAAACTGGATATCAATTAGACTTTGGTAAGAACCTAAGGTGAATGAAGATGTCTCACACACCCATTACAAAGATCAACTAAGGAATTACATTCTGATAATTCATAATATACTCATAAGCTAAAATTTTATAATTGTTTATAAATCCCGGAATTTAAAGAAAAATGTAATTTGGAGAGAATCAAACGTGATTAAACATGCAATTGCATTAAGAAAAGTTCTTCTAAATTTTAGAGAAAACAAAATGGTTAGTTAAACAAAAACAGACCATGTACACACACAAAGACTAATCAAACTATATGAAACTGCACAAAAAAAGTGGTAAATTTTGCTACCTATGTTCTTGTATAGAAGTTTCAATGTTCATGAGAATATTAACCAATTACAGGACCTATTGTCACAGATATTTTCATTTACTTTGTTTCATGTTCATGTTGGGAAACCCTTGAAGCTACTTTGAGAAATATTTTGGCTGCAATTAGCGTAATTCAACCAGAACCAAAACGTATTTGTCTGAAAATAAAATTATTTCAATAAATCCAATAATTGTCATCCACCAATTTTGAGAAAAACTTCGTTTTCTTACAAATCAAGACTGATAATATTAGTTGATAAAACCATTGGACATTCATAATAAATTACAATGAATGCAATACATGTGGTTTAACCATTTTCTAAACAACAATCTGCAATACATGTTTTATGACCATTCTCTAAACAACAATCTGCCAAGTGAAAATACCCTATCAGACAGCTATCAGAAACTAGGATAAGGAATTAGAAATTATTCAACCACTATTAGAAAGCATGCTTTTCAATCTAATTTTTTTGGGGAGGTTGGTCAAGCCCTTGTTAAATGAAGAGTACAAGACTCCTTGAAATAATGGATTTTTAATATATGTTTTCCTTGAGGAGTTGTGAATCCCTAATGGTACTGATGCATAATTGTGTGTAAACTTTAAGGCAGGTAAATTCATATTCCAACATTGTTGGTTTACATCTAGATATGTCTGGAAATTTGTAGCCTTCAAGGTAGGTGCAGATTTAGTTATTACCTGGATGGTTAGAAATTTCATAATTTTTGAACTAGAATTTAGTTTTTTCTCATTTTATTGTTTGGTACACATAAATTCGAATGTTTTTTAATTAGTTCATCTTTCTATCTTTGAAGTGTAGAACTTGTTTTAATGACTATGTGAAACAACAACACATTTTGTGTATGCTTGTTAGATAATGATCATGGACACAACATGTCCAAGGATTTATTATGCATGGACAAGTATATTTTAACTTTATACAATGTTGTTTTTTTTGAAATATTATATATATATATATATATTCTCATCATTTTATGCACTCTGCAGACGCATGCAGACACCTCTGTATTTTTATGCAAAATAATTTGGCATCTTAATGATTGCTTGGGAAACCTAGCATGTCATGATATCCAACCTCTCAGAGATTGCAAATTGTCATATCATTTTATGAGGGTGCTATCTTCATTGTGACAAAAGCTTGCCATATTTCTTGGGAGCAGGACTGGAATTTCAAATATTTTATGTCTGTCAAAATTATTTTGATGATGGTTTAGTTGTTTAGTGCCTGTCATTTTACATTTTCTTTATATATATGACTTTCGATTTTTCTTATTATATCATTACAATTTTTTTTTCTAAAAAAAATTAGTAAATTTTTTAAACAATATCTATAAAAATAATAAAAATAAATTCAGTTATCAAAAAATATTATACAATTGATATAGCAGCTACTGTACATTCTTGGCACACTGCATTTTATTTCCAATGTGGCAGTGTAGAGAGAACCTACACATTACAATGCTGGTTGGTTGCGAGTGGTTGTCCCCATCATACAAGGTCTATGCTATTGCTTACCTTCTATGAAATACATGAATTAAAAATTATGACAAGTTATGCAAATTGTTAAAAGTCAGATTGGCGTTTTACCATTCAACATGCCTGTCGCAATTGACGTTTTCATTTTATGACTACCTGTCAAATACATTTTGAAATAAGAAAAACGTTCTGTGGAACGTCAAAATCCAAGCCTGCTCGAGAGCATCTATTTTAGGCCAAAAATTAAAATGCCTTTTAGAAATCATACCACTTATGTTTATTGGGAAATGTTGCTGGGATTTTTTTGGCATCAAACAAGATAAGTGTTATATAAAAGTCAAGATTATGTGGTCTTGGGACAAAGTATATATGTTACCAGTTTGTCCCTAGTGGTTTTTTTGTAGGATCTTTCCTATTTTCTTTTGTAATTTACTATGTGATGTAGCTATCAAGGATCTTACTCCGTTGGTGCACTAGTAGGGTCAGTCCACAAATAATAAAAGTGACCACAGTAACCTTTAGAAAATATTTTACAACCATAGATTCCTTTTTCTTATGGCTAGTCATGTGCAAAAAATGACTAGATAGCTATGGACTCTTTGTGCAGAAAAGAAAATGCAGCGAGAGCTGACACAAAATTGTTTTTGTTCCCTTTTTGCTACACAATGGAAGAAATAACTGGGCTAATTCTATTTGTTTAGATCCCCTTGGTTCAATGTAAACTCCCCCTGTTAACATGTTTTGCAAGGTAGATAAGGCAGATGATCAACTCATTCTTTCCATTCTCTCCAAGCTTGGTGCAGACTATTCAGTCTTTGTATGAACATTTCATTCTGTGAATATCTCTACTCCAAACTGGAAGATGCCTACTCTTGACTCTTGCATTGAATCCCTTACTCAGGAGCATGACAAATTGATCCAAATGGGGATCATTCGATCTTCTAGAGATGAAGCACTTGTTGTAGGAGGACCTAAGGTAGAAAATGAAAAAGGGAATAAAAAGGATGAGTCTTTTGTAGAGAAAGAGCAATCAAAAGAGCCTTCAGGTTTGAAGAGAAGCAAGAATAATGGAAAAGGAAAGACACTTTGTTCTTCTATGGAAGGGGATTTCATCTAGAAAGCACCTATATGAGAAGAAAAATAGATGAGATGGGTCTTCTTTTGAATAATCACAACATTATTGTACCTTCTAGCGCAAGGAACGCTCACCAATAGGAAGAAACTGAAGAATATGAAGATACATGCCATGCATTGAAGCCTAGCTTCTCCACAGCACATGCCTTCCTCATTGATTCTGGAGATTCCAATAATATGGTTGCATCCAAAGAATCATTCTTTTCCTTGCAGTATTTTGATGGTCCTAGTATTTAGATGGGGAATAGTAGTAAATTTCAATCCAAAGGGAAGGCCTTGTTGATGTAATTTTAACTTCGGAATGTATTCATTTGTATATTTCATATATTGTATTTCATTGGTCCTTGATGTTCCTATAGGGAGAATCATTAATGTGAACAAATCATGTAAATTCATAGAGGTTAACCCTCCTAGTTGATTAGGGGTTAAAGTACCCACAGTTTTGGGGCACTAGGGTTATTAGACTCTCCTAGAGAAGTCAGCCCTGGTAAGTTGTTGTCAAGTCAGAAACTAGTATAAATAGAGAGTGAGAATTTTTATTTATCACACAATGACTCAAACTCAGTTGTAGAGCATGAGCGAGAGAGAAGGAGATGGGATAAAAGAGAGAACAACTATTCGATATCATCTTATTGTCTTTGGGTTTTACTGCTGCCATTGGTGCTCATTCTATCTCTGAGGAAGTTGCAGGGATTTCTCCTTTATGGTTTCCCCGAGGAAAATATTTGTGTCCATTGTCTCTTGTGATTGATTGTTTTGCATGTTATTCTCTCGGATAAGATCCTAATATCATACTGTCTAATTGATAAAAATATAACATTATATTAGAGCTAACCTGAGAAGAAGATACTATGGAGCTACGGAAGCAAGGGCCTCTTAATTTTTGGGTCACTCTCCACAATCCATCAGCAAAAAGAGGCTAGGGTGAGTCTCCATTGAAGGGTGCCTCTTTCTGTCGAAGCAGAATCTGATTCTAAGCAATTTCATTTTTTGACCTATCACTACATCAAGAAATTAGGGATTTTCACTAAAGAGGAATTTTTGAGTGAGCCAAGGCTAGGATTTCTCTCCTCCTCAAAATCAAAGTTTGGAGACAAAAATTGAGGTATTTTGTTGGGCATAACTCTAGGAAAATAAAAACCTAATTTTCCCTGGAACTAGAAAACCAACATGGCAGAAGATCAGCTACAGATCCAGTTTTCATCTTCTCAAATTGGTAAGATCTAAATATTTTGTATTTCCATTTGAGGTTATCAGTTAATATGTCTTATCACACTGATCTTGATGAAAATATTGAGGGATATGATAACTTTCGAGCCTGAAATTATAGGATCTCCTTGGTCCTGGAAGAAAATGAATTGGACTCCTACATCAGTGGAGAGGTTCTAGTTCCAGAGAGAGATGAGGCTAAGGCCTTACACAAGAAGAACTTGATCAAGGCCAAGAGGAGTATTTCTGATTCAATCAATGATCACCTCATACCACAAGTGTCCTCCCTAAAGACACCTAAATAAATGTTTGAAGCCCTAACCAAGCTATTTGAAGGGAAGAACATAAAATAGAAGATGACTTTGAGGAACTAGTTGAAAAGTGTGAAGCTCTAGAATGCAAAGACCATATAGTAATACTTTACAAGGGTCTCCCAGATCAAACAATAAATTGAACAATGTTATGAAGAAGTGGAGAATGAAGAAATTGTGATGAATACCTTGTATGGTCTTCCTAGGTCATGGGACTCTTTCATTCAAGGGATTTGTGCTAGAATAAATCTAGTCACCTTCAGTAGACTGTGGGAGGAATTATCACAAGAAGAAGCTAGAATAGTAGCCCGAGAAGAAAAGATGGGAAGTGAATATCAAGCTCTCACAGTACACTCCAAGAAAAGAAGAAGGGACTATCATCCTCCTAAAGGTAAGCATTCTCACCAAAAAAATAAATCTAGAAGATCTCAACTCAGATGTTTCACTTGTGATGAGATAGGACACTATGCTAGAAATTGTCCTAAAACAAAAGTAACTCTGACAAGAAGAAGGAAAAAAGAAAACATCATGTTCACACTATAGAGGATGATGATCCTCCAAGGAAAAGAGTCAAACGAGAAAGTGAAGATTCTTCAAGTGATGAAGAGTATGTTCTGATTTCTTCCCTCATGGTAATTGTCACACATGGAAGTAATGATTGGATTATAGATAGTGGGGCTTCCAAGAATATGATGGGATTCAAAGAATCCTTTGTGAAACTATTCGAACATGAGTCACCTCACAAGGTGAAACTTGGGGATGATTACCAGTATCCAATAAAAGGTAGTGGTGAATCCTCCTATAAGCTAGACTTTGGAAAGTCTATGAATATGAACGATGTCTTGTTTGTACCAGGACTAAAGAAGAATATCCTCTCCATATTTGCATTGGATGCAAAAGGCATGAGGGTTTCATTTGTATATGGCCAATTCCTTATGTGGCTAAAGGGAAATACTATCGATGATGCAGTAGTGATTGGAGAGTGAGAAGGAGGACTATACAAATTGAAGGGCCAACTAGAACAAGCATTGGTCCATGACTTGGTAGATCCAAATGAACTTTGGCACAGAAGACTTGCACATGTCCATTATTGTTGGCCACTTTTCCTAACTTGTGCAAGCCAGGTTTTGCGTAGCCTGTCAACCCAACAAAGAAAGCCTTGTCGGTAACACTTGCGAAGAAGGCGTAGACTCACCTGAGATATCTCTTCTACAGGTAACCGCCGAAACCATGTTTAAGCGATTATCAAGGGATTATAGTACCTTGGAGTGTAGCTAATGAGATTGACCAAGTCGTGAGGATGGAGTCAATCCCAGCGAACTGTAGCGCCCAATGTGCATATATTTTACTAACTACTAATGGCATGTCATAGATTCATCCCGAGTCCTTTAAACATGATAGATTGTAAAATCAAGGTATCAGACAGGTGCATTATACAGGGGCGCAACAACAGTTGCACCATACACATAAAGTAACATTCAAAAGAGTGCGTAGTAACCTAATCATGCATTCAATCTCTTATTGATAGGACAAAATTCATTCAGTCATAATAGGACTTGTACCAAAATCATAATCAAACAGGAACATAAACATTCAAAAGAGAAATCACCCAGTCAAACACAAGAGATAAGGTGGAAACCCATCTGGGAAAAACCACCAAGGTGCTCTTCATCTGGCATGAGAAAAGGATATAGCACCTTGCAGTCTGCAGGATGCAGATTGATATTATGATATTTATTTATGGCTCAGACTTTTGGTTCTCATGCTCTTTGTGTTATTTCTCCTAATATACTCCTAGCATCTACAGATCCGCACACGGCCTGGATCAACCCCTCTAGCATTTGCACCTCTCTAGAAGAGCCTCTCTTCTACCGCACTAACTTTGACTACATCCTATAGGATTTCGACTACCCTACTACTTATATCTCTTTCCTTCACTCTTCTCTCTTATATATTTTCCCTCTCTAATCCTTTACAAGCAACTATTGAAACGCCAACCTAAAACATAATTACGACCAACCAAGACGTAGTTGACACCAACCCTTTTACCATTGAATCCCTCCTATTTATACTATTTTACATGACCATGTAGGGTTGAATACAAACAAGCAGTCTATTAACTGTCACCATCCCCCGCCCCTTCGGCTACAACTATGGTGATCATGACTTGACATGAGGCACTAATGGCCTTACTTACAGTGTACTTCCACTCATGTGGCATCCATCGAATTAAGCCGACTTCAGTCACCCGCCCCTTCGGCTACAACTATGGTGATCATGACTTGACATGAGGCACTAATGGCCTTACTTACAGTGTACTTCCACTCATGTGGCATCCATCGAATTAAGCCGACTTCAGCAACCATGGTCGCCCTGTCACTTTCAGTCGTTATTCTGCACTTGTGCTACTATTTTACTCTGCAGCCTTTTCCTTTTGTGAAGTTTCCTTCTTTCGCGCAGATGACATCTTTTGTGTAGCTTTCCTCATTCACGTAGTTTCCTTTGCTCACGTAGGTTTCCTTGCTTGCTCTTACTCTGTGTACTGACTCTTGTGCTTATTTCCTGCGTGCTTTCCCTAGTCCCAATAGGCCCCCAACACTCACATGTGGCTCATCCCGAGCCACTAAGTAGTGGACATAGCAAGTGGTTTGATATGTTCAACCGTTTCTTTAATTTTTTTTTTGTTGTTGTTGATTTTCTCCTACTTCCTTTCTTGCACATTTTGTCACTTGTGTTTTTTTTTAGGTGTGTTTCCTGCATCGCGGTTACATCCTATACTTAGGAAAAGTTTTTAGACATCGAGGCTTGGGTTTATATAATTTCTTCTTTGTCTTCTTCTGAAGGGTCTTTGTCCATAGGTTTTTCCCATGTAAGCTTCGGGCCTTCTTGATGGCGTTCTTCTTTCTCTTCTTCATCTTCCTGTCCATCTTCGTCTTCCTTTTCATGTTCTTCTTTTTCCTCTTCCTCTCTTTTGTCTTCTTGCACATCCTCAGGTGCATCTTCTGGCGTAGACTATCCTACGCCTCCAACCTTCTGCTGGAATTGGGCCAAAATGGGAGTAAGCTATTTTATCTCCCAGCAAGATTCATTTTCCTGCTACTCTAGTTCCTACACTCTATCAGTGCTAGGGTGTTCCAATGAGGTATTAGCCAGTGCCTGCATGAACTTGTTGATTCGTTGTTGGACAGGCTGAATCAACAGCCAGTTCTTGCGTGAACTTGTGCCTATGTGAACTTGTTGATTCAGCTTTGGTCTACTGCTTAGTAGTCTCCTTGTTGCGCTTTCTTTCCTGGTCGCGTAGATTTTTTGCCTTATCTAGGAGCTGCTTAAGCTCAGTACCTTTGGCAATTTTTTCTTTGGTTGGTAGCTTCTTAATCTCTTCCTTCACCGCCAGTATCTGTAGGTCTTCTTGTCACACCTATTCTGTAAGATATTTTATAGTCTCATTGTCAATGAGTTGTTCCCATGTCACTGTAATTGCTTCGACCACTGCTGTGCAGATATTTTCAGATTCCCTAAGCTGGGTAACAACTTGATTTGTCGATTCTTTCCTTTACTGCAGCACTTCAGGGGGTATGCTCAACTACTAGTTGGTTCTCATTTCCTAAACCTATTTCTTTAAGTCTACGACTAGTTTGGCTAACTACCTTAGTTGGTGAATAGGTTCTACCTCAGCTTCATACTCCTCATCTGACAGTTCTGAGACTGCCTCCTTTATATCTTGATCTAGTGAATCCTGCTTCTAGGCTTGGGCTTCCAAGTCTTCCCGCTAGCAATTGATAATCTGTTTGTGTGCCCTTTGTCTCTTGGTTGGCTTAGATACTTGATATGCAGCCGCATTTTCCTTGATTCTGATCTCTATGACGGCGACATACTGAATTGAATATATATGCGGCAAGGTGAGCTTATAGAAATCCAAAATTAATGTGTCTAGGCTAATGGACACTTTTCTCTTTCTCTGCTTCTTCTGTAGAAAATTATTGCATGGGAATTTATATTCTTAATGGCGGGAGTAGTACTGGCATCGCTAGAGTATATGCTAAGTCTACACCATAGGTTTCATCCTGCATTGCGTCATGCACTTCTATGATGGTCTCTTCCATGAGGTTAACTTTCATAGTGATGGAATCCATCTAGTTGGTTTTCCTGCTCGTAATATTACCCAAAGTTTTCTCAGCTACTTCGGTGACCGCCTCACTAAGAAGATTCAGTTCCTCAGCTGCTATGCCCATAACTTGGTATTGGTTATCCTTATACTTCTTCGTATGTCGGATGCTCAAGGATCATTAGTATTCCTCCATGGGCCCTTTTCCCTTTCAATTTTTGGTCCTTTCAGTGTGCACCTCCTCATCAACAGAGGGGTCGTCTTCAACATCATTGGGAGGGTCTCGGTCTTCTTCTTATTATTATTTGGAGCCATCCTGGTGCTCCCAGGTACTAGTAACAGTGCGGGCCTGGGGTGGGTTCCCTTGTGGACACCCCTGTGGTGCTTGTTGCTCTGCAGGCACTTCCTTATGCTTGCGAAACCATTCCTCATGCCAGTCTTTGCTTTCCATTTCAATATTTGCATCTCTAAGGATAAATAAAGTTGAGAGTGTCTGCTTCTTAGGGTCATTGCGTGGATACAAGACGATGTTGTGCTCCCCTGTGTGGAAGCGAATGAACAGATATTTGGCCATTGTCATAGGTTTGAGTTGATATTTCTTGTGCACAATCTTCCTTAGCCTTTCTCCTTGTAGAAAGAATACAAGCCTTACATCGGCCTTGCGCTTACTATCCTCGTGGTCCTAGATATTTTGGAATGGAATCCCAAGGAGATCTACAAGGATATCCATGGGCTGATAATATGGTGGTGGATCCCATACTGCAAATGAGATCATAATTAAAAGCCATGAGAATTGAAACTTTGTCATGGGATGTTCTTGTGCATCATGTGCATCATTCATCAGTTCGTTAAGGACGAATTCGGACCAGTTAATGTACACTCCTTGCGCACACTTTTCTTCTAGAACTACTATTGCACAAGTGCACTCAGTAGTCATCTTGCATAGGACCTTACTACATAATTTTTTCACTGCAGATCTTACACCACTGTCATCGATAGAGTTAAGGAGGAAGCCCTTTCCACCACAGAGAAGTTGGTACTTGGTCTTCATGTCGTTCTTTTCCAGCTTTTCCCTGTCCTTATGCAGGTATGGGGCTTGTGATGGCCGAGACTAGGTCCACTGTTACCTCATACGGATTTTCTAGCTAGGGGTAACCTTTATGGAAGCATACCAGCAGTTGCTTAACATACACGCCAACCAGCGTAGAGCGGACGAAATGTGGCATAAGGAGCAAATTTAATATTCCTAACTGTTTCAATCCACACACATACTCCATTGCATAAATAATGTCTACATTCAATGGTTCATTGGGCTTCATTGTCATGAATTGATCTACGGACAGCTCTTGTTTCCTGGTGTCGTAGTCTTCAAACTTCAATTCCTAGAGTTTGGGAGTGATGGGATTCTGTAGTGGGGTGACACCCTCTGGAATGGTGGGATCTTCTAAATGTTTCGGTATTTCCATTGGCACTCTTATGGTTCCTGGCTTCCTTGGTGATACATATGGAGGAAACAAATTCTTTTCTTCATTAGTCATCTCTACGTTTGGTGGTGATGGTGGTGGAGGAACCGGGTCATCTTTGTGGGCCTTGGGTATCTTCGCTGTGGGGCCAAAGGAAGTGGGAAGGTTTGCACTCGATGGAGCTCTGGGTGTAAAATTTTTGGCTTTGGTCAGTTGTACGAACCTGTGTCATCTATCCTCTTTCTGGTGGCGAACGTGGTGGCCTTTGTGGTGGTTTCTGTGGTGCATTGGGCTTAACCTGGGTCTTCTTCATCTTTTTTTTGGGCCGACTAGGATCAAAGACATAAGGAACCTCTACTATTGGGCAAGGTAAAGTTGGTGAGACATCAGATTCTTTGTTGTCACTAGATGGCTCAATAATAATGGGCTTCGTCTCTGAGGTGGGGGACTTTTTGGTTCACTTAACGGCTCAGCTCTCTAGCTTCTTGGCACAGTAAGGAAATGAAAAGCTTACAATGACAGAAGTAACTACTTTTTATAGGTGATTGAACCACCCAACCATGACTAACCACAATGATGGACCATCTGACGGGGCACATGGGCTCATCCTTCGTCGCCTTTACTCACACACTTAGGTTCCATTATGTACATGTTAGGGTAGTTAAGTGTAATATGACAAATGGGACAAAAAATCCCATGCCATTGTCCTCGAACTTTCCAACTTAATTCTACTAAATTTTTATTGGCATTGAATCTTTTTGGAATTCTCATGCATTTAATGGGTCATCAGTGTCTACTAGCTTCCTACCACTTCCCTCCATTTGTTTCTTAGCCAGTTCTTTAGTGGTTTTATAGCACACCATTATTTTTTTTCTACTGTGCACCCCAACCTTATGGGACCATTCCGCAGTCATCGTGGTATGGTTTTAATCGGCTGTCATTGATCATACTTGCAACTGATGTTCCATCCATATTATGTAGTTTTACCATGCCTCCTTCAGTAATGTGTGCAACAACATATGGGCCTAGCCAGTGCGTTTTGAGCTTACCTGGTGCTTGAGAAAATTACTGTCATACGTTAGAACAAGTTTACCGACCTTGAAGTACTTTGTTATGATGTGGTGGTCATGCCACGCGTTTTGCCATTGTATTCCACATTTTGGTGGAATTCCGCAATGAAGTGCTCTTCCTCCAATTGAATCATATATGCAAGTATTTCTTCTACAGCGTTGATATATACCATATCTGTTAGCACAGAAATTCGCATGCTTAGGACAATGTACTCCATGGGCACGACTGATTCTTGTCCATAGACTAAACAAAAAGGAGTGTATTCGGTTAGTTGTTTGCATGTTGTTCTATAAGCCCATAATACTGCTAAGACTTTCTGGTCCCAGTCATCTCTATGCACATTACAGACCTTGGTCAAAGCATTCTCCAGTATCTTGTTGAAGGCCTTAACAGTTCCATCTGCTTGAGGATGGTAGGGTGTTGTCTTCTTGTGTGGGATTTGGAATTCAGTAGTCGGTTCAACAATTATATTATTTACAAAATGTGTACCTTGGTCGTTGATAAGGATCTTCAGGAAACCAAGCTTTGTGACTACATTTTCAAACAAAAATTTTGTCGCAGTTGCGGTGGTACAATATTTCATAGGTGCTGCTTCCACCCATCTTGTCAAGTAATTTGTAGCAGTTATAATATCGGATGCACCAGTCCATTTCCCTAGCAGACTAATAGGGCCAAAAAAATCCACTGCCCATTTATCAAAGGCCTGTAGTGTAGTTTGTGGCGCAAGTGACATTTCATCACATCGTGATGGTTTCCTTGTTCTTTGACACTTATCGCAATCGTGACAATATTTCCTTGTATCCATATGTACAATTGGCCATCAGAGTCCATCTTGTAAAATATTGCGCATCATTTCCTTCCCAACGTAGTGTCCTCCTGAAACACCCGCATGCACTTCAACGATTACCCATTTCCTTTCATGATCAAAGATGCATCTACGCAGTATTTCATATGGTCCCAACTTATATAGTTGTCTCACTATTAGCATGTAGTTTGAGGCCTTGACAACTAGTTGTTTCTTTTTCCATATCGAATAACCTTCAGGCGCATAGCCTATATTCAATAAGTGTATAATAGAATCAAATTCTTTATCGACAACATCTATAGAAAACAACTGTGCATCCAGTATACTATCCTCTAGGTTGGTGGGTTCCTCCCCACTTTCATAGTGTGACAAGTGGTCAGTCCCAACGTTCATTCGACTTGGATTCACAATGAATTCAAAGTCAAATTCTTGAAATAGGAGGAGCCACCAGCATCTATTCCCCCCCAAAACTGGATTTTTGACCAGTTACTTCAGTGCAGAATGATCAATGAACATTTTGAAGTGTCCACCCAATAGATAATGTCTAAAATTTTGTAGTGCATTTACCATTGCAAGCCCTTCTCTTTCAGTTGTAATGTATTTTTTCTCTGTCGTTGATAGTTTCTTGCTTGCAAATGCAATTAGGTGGTCAATTGCACCCTCCTCTAGTTGGGTTAATACTATACCCATCGCAATTTACGATGCATCAACATGTACATGGAATTCATTTTTCTAGTCTAGGATTATTAATATTGGCGCATTAGCCATTTTGTTCTCCAGCTTATCCAGACTCTCCTAACATTTTTTGTTCCACTCAAATTTGGCATCCTTATTTAGCAGCTTCTCCATTGGGGCAGTTATCTCTGCGTATCCTCTGATGAATTTCTGATAATATCCATTATGTCCGTGTAGTGAGAATTTCTCCTCACTACAGGGGTAGGAATGGCTCCCTTGTGACTATAGGGCACAAGGGTAGGTTCCTACCCTTTGAAAACAGTAAAAAACAGAATGAAATATGACTTAAACAGAGCAGCTAATTGAAACAAGCTAATATAAGCAAATGGGTACAATAGTAAACTGGATCTAAGAGCTAATAATAGAAAATAAATGGAGAGATGATGGAGCATTGTTGAACCCCTTTGCACACAGTAGGTTAGGTTTCCGCCTCCAAAACCTACAAAACAAACCTAAGCTAAAATGAAGAAAACCTGTAAATAATGTCAATGAAAAACCTGCAAATAGAGATGAGGGTTAGAAAGTAAAAACAATAAGACAAACATAAAAATAGATTATACCTCACTTAGGTGGAAATGGGCCACCATGCCCTAGCTCATGGGAGTACCTCTCTCTTAGTTGGGAAGCAATGTCTTAATGAGATGGAGATGGAGGAGAGGGAGAGTGGGTAGTTTGAGAGCAAGAGGTCTCAAAGCATCCACGAGCAACATAACAATAGGCAAGTGAGGAGTCTTTTGAGAGTGATCCCCCACCCTCCTTTTATACTTTTTCCAATGGATTTTAGGGTTTTAAGCCCTTGGTCAGGGCTTTAGCCCCTTCCGCCCTAACTTTAGCCCCTTTTAGGGTTCTAGCCCCTTTTTGAGGGATTTAGCTCCTAGGGGGCTATTTTGGGCTCTTTTTTGGGGGTTTTAGCCCTTTTCTTCATCCTTGGGCTCTTTTGTAGGTGTGGGGGTCAAATGGAAGGTCTTATGGAGTGAAATGAGTGTTGTGAGATGGTGTCCTTGGGTGGTGTAGGCCATTGAGAGCTATGTGGGGGATTTTTGGGTTAAAATATTGCTCCCTGATGTGTGAGGGTAGGATCTCAACGTATGGCTGATGGACATCATTAGATTTGCTGTCGAGAGGTGGTGCTTCTAGGGCTGGGGCATGGTGGATTTTGGTTTTGTATTAATTTGGTTCCCGTCAATGGGTGAGATACAATAAATGTGTGACATGTATATGAACGAGGTGGGCATTCCCATGCTCATGACAATGTCAAAAGAATCATTTTATCTATGCTCTAAAATACAAGAGCCGATCATATACAACTGATGTTACAATGTTGGTTGCCTCTAATGTGAGGCTAAATACGATACTGATCTGGTACATTGGACCCATGGCATTCTCATGGAATGCTATATCTTCATGACTGACCGTTTGCTGGATCTAGAATGGTACATAGCTGTATGGACTTGCTGATTGAGAGTCAGAGTCTCTGTGGTACATGTATGTTGTATCAATCATAAAGGTATATCAAAGCACTGCTGGGGCTTCTGATCACTGTCTCCAACGAAACCTAGAAATCACAAGGGACATAACCTGTTTAGGTCCCTCAAGTGGAGTCACCAATGTTCTAGAGTTGGGTGACATCCGGGGTCTTCAACCAAGTACTATGTGGAACAAACCCTGCACGAATCTCAACGGTGCAATGATGGAGTTGAAGTCAAGCACATGAGAAACAACCATACCAAGAGGAAATAAGGACTCCTCTCAAGTGGTCTAAGGAACTCTTCAATGATGTCAATGAATCCAAGGCACAGGGACCTCTGGGTCTATCCTATGGAATATGCGTGTTGGTGTCAACAAAAAGAGACCTGCCCCTAGCCAAGGAAATGATGTTTCCTTGACCAGGGGAACGAGGGATAACTGAAAGGTGTGAAGCAATTTGTGGACTGACTCACTGAATTCGGGGGGAGGGGAGGGAAGGGAAAAAACTGAACAGGGTAGCGGGGGAGTGGGAGACTTAAAAAAAATTTGCTCATAATATGACGGCAGTGTAGACCAGGCAGCAAATGAAACTTAACTCATGGGAATGGGATCATAGCTGTAATACCAGGAATGTCGCTGCAGATGGGAAATACTTGGAGGAGGTGGACACTTTTGATACTGATGGGATCCAAGGAAGACACATTGCAAAGTAATATGAACAAAGGCCACCCAGTGTGGGAATGCTACCAAACTATTTTCTATGGGGTGGTGTCTAGGGAAACCATTGTGGTACAATCTCGTGGATTTTTGGCAAGCCCGAGAAGGTAAGTGCTCGATGGTGCTTTCAATTTTAGAGAGTCTGAAAGCATGAAGAAGACTCCAGTGGGGACTCTTTTTCGTTGCTAGTCTCCTATGCCCGAAAAAGGATAAAAGTATACATAGGATAGCTCACCCATCCTATAGGGGATTAGAGACTTCTTTACCGTTGGTAGTCCAATCAGGCCGGAAAAGGTTAAACCTATACTTACGATACAGTCATTCAAATACTTTTACGAGCATGAACGAAATGAAGTTTTCTCAATGATATTTTCTTGTTGAGGCAGCTAGAAAAGAGCTTAACAACAACCAGTGGTGAGCTTTTTCATGAAGTGTGGCCCCTCTGCCCAAGAAAGCACCAAAGTATGCAAAGGGGAACGATCTTGGCTTGATTGTGCCAAGGAAGTCCTTTTCATGAAATGGTCTACATGGTCCACAAAAGGAGGTAAACAAGATGATGTAGATGCCCTTTCCTATACTTTAGCGAGTGGGAAAGGAAGTAGCTGTGCTCAGTGATCTTTTCATTGTTTTAAGGAGTCAAAAAAGAGCTTAAACGAAACTCCAATGTGGTCAACTGACTACGGTGGCATGAGCGGTGCCCCCATGTCGAGATGGTAAACAGAGGTCCAAAGGTCATCCCCGTAGTTTGGACGGAGCAGAAGGCTCTCAAACATACCAATACATGCGTGGGATATATCACGGCGGAGGCCTATGAGTCAGTGCGGCAGAGGCACACAAACCGAGGTGGCTCTTGAACAGAGGTCAGAAGAGTGTGTGTGTGTGTTATGGTGGATGAACTTGACTACATGCGATGTGAGTGCAAGTCCAGGGGCACTTATATGCCAAATACATGCAAGAAAAGAAATTGTTTTGTGGACAGTGGTCCAAAGGTCCGCGTAAGGTGCAGTAAAAAGAAAAGACAATCTATTTGTTAAAAATACAAAATAAAAGCTAAAATTACATTTCTTAACAGGCGGTGGCCCGAGGACACTTCTATGTCAAATACATTGAAAAAAACAAAGGGTTATGTGGACGATGGTCCAGATGTCTGTGTAAGGTGCGATGAACAAAGACAAGTATAAATACAAAAAATGAAATTATAGTACGATCCTTAACGAGCAGCGGCCCGATCGCTCGCATGAGTAGCGATCGGGTAGTGTGATACGAATATTGGTCCATAAACACTCGCATCGTCATGTCATGGCTTGTGAATTGAGGTGACTTGTGGGAGATGGTCCCGAAATTGAATTATTAAACATGAGACGATGGTCTCATAAATAAATGGAAATTTGATCTTGGAGGTGTGAGAGGTGCCTCAAATAGGTTCTGAGTAACTTTTAACTAGAAGCTGATGGTGTGGCCTTTGATTTTTGCTGAAAAAATTTGGAAAACAAGAAAAATAAAATGAAGTGACTCATTGGTGGTGTTAAGCGTAAAATTTCTTGAGGTAGAGCCCATTGCGAGGGTTCTCCAAGAGTTGTCCATCAGAGTCAATGAGGGTGTATGCCCCTTTTTCGAGGAAATGGTGGACGAAATATGGGCCATACCACATTGATTCAAACTTGCCTTTGCCCAATTTATCATTAGGTTGGTCATAGAATAGGACCATATCACCTTCGCTGAAGGTGCGAGGGTGGACATGGGAGTCATATTGGACTTTGATCATGTTTTTTCTGCTTCGATGGCTTGGAGGGTAGCTCGACGGTCTTCTATGGTTTGCTTGAGTTGGAGAATCCATTCTTCTAAAGGTAAAGTATCAGGAAGGAGTTCCACCACGAGGCAGAGAGATGGGATTTGGCACTCTATATGGAGCACTGATTCAACGCCATGTACTAGGCGGAAAGGGGTGAAACCGGTTGCATTTTTTGTGGATGTGCGATAATCCCATAGGGCAGAGAATAGCATGTGATGCTAGTTAGTTTTGTGATTTCCTACCATCCATTGGAGCATTGTTTTGATGATTTTGTTGACTACTTCAACTTGGCCATTGCCTTGAGGGTAGTAGGAAGAAGAGTACTGGTGTTCAAATTTCAACATGGTTGATAATTCATCCCATACGGCGTCTTCGAAGTGTGCCCCATGATCAGAGACTAATTTCTTGGGGACACCAAACCGTGTAATGACATGGTTGAAGAAGAAACGTGTTGCGGTTTCAGCTTTGCAATCGAATGTGGGCATGGATTCGGCCCACTTAGTGAAGTAATCAACTGCCATGATAATGTACTTGTGGCCATTAGCCGAAATGGGGTCGATGGTCATGAAGTCGATTTCCCATTTGCAGAAGGGCCCGACTGTGACTACGGGATGTAATGGTGCAGGGGGGTGGGGGTTCTTGCCTTTGGGGCAAAAAGCTGACAGCTGCGGAAATGTTTGACTGCCTCTATGTAATCAACAAAGATGGAGGGCCAGAAATAGCCAACGCGTAGAATCTTTTGGGCTGTTGCTAGGCCTAAAAGGTGACCACCACAGGCTCCATTATGACTATCATTGAGGATGGTCTCGGCCTCGTCATAGTTGAGGCAATGACATAGGATGGTATCAATGCCTCAATGATATAGAACATCTCCAATCAACAAGTGGTGAATGGCTTGATGTCAGATGCATCACCTATCCTCACGATTGAAGTGCGCTAGGAAATTTTGCATTCGTAAATAAAGAAGGATGTATCCATACCATGGGTCATCAGTAGATATGATGAATAGGAAGTCATTAGGGAGATCATCCGTGGGGGGTGATGATGCGGTTAATGGGGGAAAATCGGTCATGAGTGTGGCTAGTGCGAGCGCCTTTGTGCTTTTTGGAGACAAAAAATCTAGGTCGAATTCTTGGAGGACGACTACCCACTTGGCTGCTCGACCTTGTAGAAGGTGGCAGCTTAAAAGGTACCACATTGGGTTTCAAGTAGCCACTACATGAGTATGGTTGGCAATGATGTAGTGGCGCAATTTTTGAGCAGAGAAGATGACGGTGAGGGCTAATTTCTCCTCAGGTGAATATCGTAATGGGGGTCCTATTATATTCTGACTAATATAGTAAATCATGTGCTCTTGCTGAGCATCATCTGTTGATTAAGTTGTCATTGATGCCAACAGTGCCTTGTCATTGATGCCAACAGTTGAGTCTTGGTGCCCCTTGTGGAGCCCCTAAGGGTTAGTGTTTGATTTGTGGTCGTCTATGTCAAGAGGAGACCTTTTGACTTTGTCCAAGCCCAAGCTTGAAGCCCTTGGAGGCCTATGGACATTGGAAAAAGCCCTGAACACCCTTTAGAGTGTTTAAGTACCCCTAAGTTGTTTCCTTGGTCCCCCATACCACAACCTATGCCCTAGTACCCTAGGAAGTGTCCTTGTTGGGTTGAAGAAGGTCTGAAGAAGTCCTTGGTTCCACACTTAGTGGATTGATGACCTTGCAACCCCTGTTGAAGTCATGGATCTCTTATATGTGAAGATGTCATAAATGACTTAATAAATTCAAGGAACCCACATCGTAATATGGAGAAGACCTTGATGTCCACTATTTGCAATCAAAGAGGTTAAGGAACCCACACCGCCATATAAAGAAGCCCTTGATGGGGTCATGAGAATCCCACACACATGATGAAGAAGCCCTCAAAATTTGAGGAAGCCCATACAAATGGTGGTATGTTGGTGTTCGTGGTGCCCTAGGAGGATTGGGTCTTGAACTCACACATTTGGTGGCTCTTAGATAGTAATGTTGAAGCTCAAAACATTTTAATGAAGCCCTTGATTAAGTCCTTAATACTCCTACACCACTTATACACTTTGAAGATGGCCTCAAAAAGTTGATTGTATTGTGGTATCATTAAGCCATTGAGAAGACATTATCATGGCATAAAATCCTTGAGTGGTGTCAAACCCACCTAGTAATGTGGCATGAAGACCAAGAATAAATACACATTTGTTGATGACAATGTGGAAGCAAAAATAAAATATCAATTGATTAAATAAATTTAAATATGGTCAGCCCTATATGGTCAGCCCTCCAAAAGGTGTGAAGACATTCATTTCTAAAATTTGAGGTGTATTCTTGATGTGCCCTAACTTACACAACGTATTACCAGCCCTTGACGTTGTACTTAGAAAGCATTCCCTTATGGTCTAACCCCAATAAAACAAGGATGTTGTACATCCATGAAGCCAAGGAGAGTAAAGGTATCAAAGCCTTAAAGCATTGAATAAATAAAATTCAAATTCAAATAAAAACAAAATAATAAATTGTTTATTGTTAAAAGTCGGCTCCACAAATGAAGCTTTTTGACAAAATAAAAATAAAATGAAATTTTATGACAAGTCGGCCCAGCTATATTTAAAATTATAATAATAAGAAATAAACTCAATTTGTGACAAGTCGGCTCAAAATAATTAATTGAAAAAGTAGTATAAATACAACTGAAAAGTCATTCATTTGCGGGGAGATTTTCGGTGGAGCTCTGAAATTTTCGCGGGTACTGTAGCAGCAACAGTTGACTGAATTTTTTGGGTATGTGGAATTTGTGTGGAGGAAGAGCTCTGAATTTCGTGGAAGCCACAGTAAATATCAGGGGTTTCAGTCAGGTTGAGGACAGAATTGATGGCTGGAGCAGAGGAGGATCAGAAATTACAGCAGTAAAGCTTCATTTTATTGTTTATCTTTTATTTTGGAATGACTGGTTATTATGGTATGATGCTGGAGCATAAATGAAGACATTGTTTTCTTGGTTTTACTAAGACGGTGACCCAAATGTGTTGGCTGCTGATAATAAAAGAATTATGACAAGAATGATAAAGATTTCAGTGCTACTGAGCAAGAATTCCGTGGAGCTGTGATGTGAGATCTCCGTGTAGAAGTAAAAAAAAAAAAAAAACCTATCTTTGATTTTCAGATTTGTTTGAGGCAGCCACAGTCAAGGTGAAATTTCAAAGTTTGAACAGCTCTGAAATTGGGTAATCTCTGAGGCAGATTTTGATGGAATATTTGAAGACAGTTGGTGGTGGAATTGTCAAGAAGCAACAAAAGTTGAGTGATAATACATAGCTCTGAAATTCAGACTTCTCTGTGGAAATTTCGAGTGGTTACCGAGGACTGAGGAAAAGGCAGGAGCAGCCACTGTGGAAAACACAGGAGCAGCCACAGTAAAGTTTTGTTTTATCTCAGTGAAGTCAGTTCACAGCACTTAAAGTTACATGAGATTAAGGCTGTCCATTGGACTATTTTGTGACTGATCCTGGCACAATTATGGAGCAGCTTTTGTGAGACAGTTTGGATTCTTGGCATACATTTTGATGGGCTGATTGAGAACAGTAGTAAGGAAACAGTGGCAACCACAGGTGTCTTGGTAAAATTTCAAGTCTGAAAATCAAGTCTGATTAAGCCCAGAATTCAACGGTGATCCAAGGCAAAACATGACTGTGGAAACGTGCTTGTGGAATAGTGAACCAGTGTTGATGAAGTCAGTAGAAGTATACACAGTCTGAATTTTTACACAGTTAGTATACACAGTCCGAATTTTTTTTACACAGTCAGCTCAGTCAAAAGATGTAATTTTTGGTATGCATGACAGTTTGTATGCTCAGTGGAATGATAATGATAGCAATACATACATAGTGATGTAATGTATGCTTAGTGTACCTAGTGTGTTAGCATACAGTGACTTAATGATTATACAGTGATCTATTCAGAGATCTTCTTAGTATACAGTGAGATGATGACTTGAGAAGACCCTTGATGTTTTATGATGACTTGGCAAGATTCCTAGATTGATAAAGAGCAAAGATAAGCAGATAGACAGGTTGATGAAGCAGAGATTGACCAGGATTGATTGACAAAGAATAGTGAGCAATTAGTTGATTTGAAGTATTTTGTTTGGTACATAAGAAACTTAATACAGGTTAAATTGAGCAGAATTGACACAGGATGTCCTATGTGCAGTTGGTCTAACTCAAATTGGTTGAGTTGTATGAGCAGTTGGTTTGACTCAGGTGGACTGAGTTTGGCATACAGTTGGTTAGGATTAGATTGACTGAGTGGCATGATGTGTACAGCTTGATTGGTACATCCAGATTGGACAGGTTGATTGCATGGGTTGACGAGAAATGTTACACAGTTGTGGTGCAGTGGTCAGTGAAAAATTGATGAGCAGTGGTCAGTTGATGAATAGTGACAGTGGTTGAGCAGTGTGGTGCAGTGTGGTACAGGTGTTGGTTAGTAGGTCCGCAGGATCAGTGCGGTTGTGATTCAGCAGTATCTATCTTCATATCAGGGTGGCAGGATGGGGCAAGGAAATCTAGGGAGCTAAGGCTTCCTTCAGGTTGTAGCCTGTAAACCAGGGGGATGTAGCCTCCTTCCAGTTGTAGCTGGAGAATTGAAGTCTTTGTAACAAAGGGGGTTGTTGCCTTCTTCCAGTTGTTGCTGGTAAATTATTATTATAAATGCTTCCGTGGTTTTTCCCCCAGGACTTGGGTTTCCACGTAAAAATCTTGTGTACTATGTTTTGCTATGCTTCCTATGTGATGATGATATGATAATAGGTGATGATGAGCTGTAATAGTTAATAATGCTGATGATATAATGATAATGTGGTAATACATTAATGAATGATGTATTGAAGAAGCAGTTGATGATTGTTAAGGTTGAAAAAGTAATAAAAAGCTATACACTGATTCACCCCCCCTCTCAGTGTCTACATCATCTTCTTGGACCAAGACTCCAGCAATAGCATTTTCTGAGGCCGACACATAAAGGGTGAAGTCTCGAGTGAAATCTGGTGGTGAGAGTAATGGTACAGAAGCTAGGGCTTGTTTGAGTTCCTCGAATGATTCTTGTGCTTGCTGATCCCAAACGAAGGGGATTTTTGTGCGGAGTAGGCGGATGAATCCATAGGATTTTGTTGCATACTATGGCACAAAGTGGCGAAGGAAGTTGGCCTTGTCTTGTAGGCTTTGTAGTTGGTTCTGATTTCTTGGGGAAGGAATATCAAGGATGGCCTGAACCTCAAGGGGATCTATCGTTATCCCTTTGTGGGAGATGATAAATCTGAGTAGACGGCCTGCTGGGACACAAAAAATGCACTTGAGGGGGTTCAAGTGGATGTCGTACTTTTGCCAACATAAAAAGACTTGCCGCAAGTCGTCTATATGTTGTTCTTGTTTTCGTGATCGAGCGGTGAGATCATCTAAGTAGACCAAGATGATGTGAATTAAATCATGGAAACAATATGTCATGGCACGCTGGAAGGTGGCTCCAACATTTTTTAGGCCAAATGGAATTACTTGGTAGGAGAATGTGCCCCATGGGGTTGTGAATGCCATTTTGTAATGTTCTTCTTTTCATATTTGGATTTGGTTGTAACCGGAAAATCCATCCATGAAGGAGAAGGCCTCATGTCCGGCACATGCATCGATGATCTGGTTGATGAACGGTGTGGGGAAGTTTTCTTTGGGACATGCCCCATTAAGATCGTGGAAGTCTGTGCAAAAAAAAATTTCACCCTATTTTTTATTCACGGGAATAGGATTAGAAACCCATGTTGTATATGCAATGGGATAAATGAAGCCGCCTGTGCACAGCTTCTCTATCTCAGCTTTCATCACAGCCACTTTGGATGGATGGATGGGCCGTTCCTTCTAGAGAATGAGTACCACATCAGACCATGTGTTGATGTGGTGTTCCATGATGGATGGATATAAGCCAAGAATTTCAGTGTATGACCAGGCGAAGATGTCACGAAATTCTTGGAAGAGGGTGGTGTCGGCATCGACCTCTTCCGGGGAGAAAGATGCCCCCAGCATGATTTCTTCAACGATCTCAGAGTTGGTTGAGATGTCGATTTTAATGGTTGGCAAAATTTTTGCCATGTTCCCTTCTTCAAAGGCATCGGGTGCTCAGATTGGGTTCTTGAACCAGTCAACCTTCCCATGGATGAAATATTTGGTCTCCACAGAAACCTGGTCAGACTGCGACACCAGCTCTTTTGGGAGGAAGAATGAGTGATGGTGCATGTCATCCCATGGGTATTCCAGGGTGGTCAGAGCTTCAAGTATCTCCTCATTGTTGTTGAAGCAATGAAGTGACAGACCTAATGGACCATCATTGGAGATGGGGATGAGCTGGTCAGGGGAACTAGACATCATGTAAATGGACATGGTGNGGTGGTGGTGGATGAACTTCTTCGATTAAGGTGATCTCAAACTCAAGGGAATGGTGATGGAGATCAGTAAGAGCCATTCAAAATTCAGGCAGGTCTCGGCAATGGTGGGAGTAATGTCCATACAAGCCACAAAGGGCCCAAGCATGGTTTCTCCTCAATGCCTTGTTCTTGACTAGTGGCACGGTTGGGAGTTCAACCATGAGGATGTTTTTGTTCGTATCCATGGCATCTAGATGCACATAGATCACTGGGATTTCATGGCATTTCTGAGTTGGATGGCCCTGTTGTTCACAGATGGCACAAGGTGGGACTTGTCATGGTTCTGCAGTGGCTTTGGTGTTATTTCCCCTAGCCCTTTTGGGTTGGGGTGGTGCAGGTGTGGGTGCGGCGGTTGGCTTATGCGAACCAGGTGTTGGGTGAGACTCAACCACAATAGGTTGCACCAGAGTTAACACAACCTGGGGAATTGATGGTTGAGCTGGTGGATCTAGATACCACACCGAGATCCCCAATGTAAAGATGGGTAGGCTTAAGGTGGCCATGACCATCTTGCTCATGACACCAGGTGGGGGAAAGAGGAAGGGAATTGTATGGATTGGAGATGAGCCCACATAACTCCCAGCTAGTTACATGTGGGGGTGAGGTTGTGGTTGCAGCTATGCGTAATGCTGCTGCTGTGGGTGATGTTGCAGCTGCTGTTGGCATTGTGGTTGAGGACAATGTTGTGGTTGTGGTTGGGGCTGCGACTACGGTTGTTGTTTGGGTGCAACGGTGCTTCATGAGACCATGTACAAGTCCACAGTTTGATTTTTTGTCGGTGGTGGTGACACCAATGGGAAAGGAGCCGTCATGGTGGGATCGGTAAACAACCCAAGGCCCATATTCAACAGTGGGGAGGATGGTGTGTTTTCAACCATAGTGTTGGTTGCAGGGATGATGTTAGCATGTACGTTCACCCCTTGTGGCTTGGTGGTGGTGATGGTAGGGATAATGTTGGAAGGCGTTGTTGACCCTTGTGGATCATGGTAGGTGAGCTGGTCAACCATCACAATCTTCCCTTCGTGGGGGAACATCATGAGGTGAAAAACAGTTGACATGATGGCTTGCATAGCGTACATGTAACTCCTCCCAAGGAGGAGGTTGTAATCCAATTGAGCATTGACGACCTCTATGTCGATCATGACTTTCTTCCCGGGTAACGTGATGGGGACATGGGGGAGGATTCCTTGGGCTTTAGTGGGGTGTCCATCATAAGCTCACAGAGTCATGGAGGACGGCTGCAGAATCGGTGATCCAAGCTTCTGCCAAACCAAGGTAGACATGACGCATGTGGATGCCCCCTCATCCACCATGCATTGGTGCACAACCAAGTTTCGGATAGATACCAGGATTTGGAAGGTGATAGTGGAGGGCATGTGCGACTCTCCATTCTCTGTGTCAAATGTGATTAGCTTGGAATTGGAGGGTTCTACTACCCCTAGAGCGGCTAGTAAGGATTTCTGCTACGCTGGGCATGTTTTAAGTACCTCAAGAGTGGACATGGCGGTTGGTGTTTGGGCCAAATCATCCACAATGCTATAGCTGATTGTAGCTCTAGCTGTGGCATTATTGGCAATTCTATGTATGGGGGGGGCGCGGGAACAGGGGTAACTGGAGAGGTAGGTTGGTTGTCTTAGACATGGATGTTGTTGATGAGTCAGCAAGTTCAGTGGTGGTACCGTACTGATTTTGTCTAATCTGTAAGTTGACCTCTTCAGTGGTCATGGTCATCAGGTGGTGAACACTTGTTTCGGCCGTGGGCAGTGCCCCCGGAGCATTGGGATTGGCCTAGGGAGGGGGATCGGTTGCCACCAATCCATGGACTCGTAGTGGGTTTTGAAGCACCATGGGAGGAGGCCCTTGTGGTTCCTAGTTGGGTTGGGCTTAAGTGGTGGCATTGGCGGCCTGTTGGGCCTCATTTTGAATGTCCTGCTTAGCCTGAGCCATGAGGGGACACTCAAACATGTAATTCCCATAGACATCACAGAGTGTACATGGTTGGTTTGTGTACAACAGAGCATTGTGTCTTGGTGCATTCTGGCATGGGGGGTTTTGGGGTAGCCGGTTAGCCACGACATTATTGGGAGGGTTCGGTTGCTGACCACCTCCCTGTGGTTTGTTGTTACCTTAGTTGCGGGGCCTGTTGTTTCTAGATTTCCCTTGTTGATTGTTGGGGATAGGCTGGTTGGGACAGTTTTGTTGTGCAAAGACTTGTCCCAATGGAGTAGGTGGAGCGGGGGTGGGGGCTTGAACTTGTTGCACTAGTGGTGCATAGTATATTTGTGGGGGTGTTGTTGCCACGAATGTGGGCATTTTCCCCACATATTGTTGTGTTGGCCAAGCCATGGCCTGAGCCTACTGCGGTGGCATAGATTGTGCATAAGAGGTTGTTGCTTCGGACTGGGACATCATTCTAGCATAGTCTGGAGCTTGTTTTTGACAAGCAACATTAGCAGTGTTGCTTGGTTGTGGTGCCATAGCAAGTGGTGTCAGTCGAGGTTGTGGTTGTTGGGAGACTGACCCTATGATTCCATCCGCTGCGTGGGATGCTCCCAGTGCATTGCGGTAGGAGGTACTCGGACGGGGAGCATCTGGGATGACAGTGTACAAGTATCCAGATTGGGCATAAATGAGGTCAAATTGTTGGGCCTTCAGTATGGCCTCTTCTTCAAATTGGGGACGTTTAGATGAAACGTCCTTGGTGATGGGTGGGAGCAAAGTCTTGAGGAACCAATCCAAGAAGATCCCGTCGTCAAGTTGGATCTTACACAAGCTATGACGCCGCCACCACTCGTGGATATGATCAGTGATGTGAGTGGCGATGTTTTGGTGACAGGATAGTAGTATCTCCACCCCCTCGTCATATCTAACAGGGAGTTGGAAATACTATAGGAACATGAAGTCTAGGGAGTTGAAGTCAAGATACTTGGCTTGTGGCAGCTCAATGTACCATTTGGCCTCAACACCTGTAAGGATGCATTGGAACAGCCTCATCCTGATGGAGTCTTCTACGATGCTATTGGATGAGAACCATAGATGGAATGTCATTATATGATTTTGGGGACATTCCCCGGCTTTTCCTTCAAACTTTGGGATGTCTAATGGCAGCCTCGTTGGCATGGGTGGCTAGAATATTGGTGGTGGATGGGATCATTCGTTAATATAGGCAAGTCAGGCAAGTTCAAATGAGCCATGAAGGGCAGATTTGACCCTAAGTTGATGTGGGATGGTGCCACAATGGGGGTGGGGTTTGCAGGTGCATAATGCATCTGCATGGATGGGGGTGCTTGTGGTGGCACCATGGCGGATGGGCCAATGCCCCAAAGTGTTGTGCGTGGGATGGTATGGGTAGCAGGGCATTGCCCCCATGTATGGCGGTACGAGAAATGTGGGTGGTCGATGCACTGCCCCCTGTGTGGCGGGGGGGACAATGTGTGTGGAGGGGCCACTGCCCCCATGTGTTACCACTGGGATAGCTTGGCTGGTCACTATTGGTGGTGGCAATTGGCTAATGACATTCTGCATGGCTGTGCTTGGACCGCTTGCCAAGTTGTGGGTTAGAGGTTGTGATGTGGACATGGGTCCACTTGCTAAGTTATGCCAGAAAATGGATTCGGATTTGCACTAGACATGGGGCTTGATGGTGCGGTGTGGAGGTCTAGTTCAGACTGACATGGTTCTGAATCAGAATCAGAGGCAGTTTGGCCCTATGATGGTGTGGGAGATCACTGAGAATGGCTATGACGGTGCCAACTGAGTGTTCCAAATGGTGGTGGTTCGCCTCTTAGGTGTGAGGAAGATCGTGGAGGATTAATTGTGTTCGCTTTGGTGTATGAAACTAGTGAGTATGATATTTGGACCCCAGTTTCAATGGATTCCTATTGGCTGACGGTGGTCTCTCGGCCACCAAGACTGTCAGAAGACAACGCTTGGCTTGTTCCTCATGGGTGTTTCTACTCAATCGGAAGGGGTCGTTGCCCATTTCACTTGGAAATTCCTCTCAGCAGCTAGCTACTTTGGGGTTCCTGTGGTACTCCTCACAATGAGTTTATAAGCAAAGCCCAATTACTTCCCATACTTGAAGTAGTCAGGGACTTATGTCCTCAAAGACTGCAGAATTAATTGAACTTAGTGTAAATTTGGTAAATTTTAAGGCTTACTCAATGTCATGAATTGACTTGGGTTAATTATTTGGTATGATATGTTGGTTTGCTTGTTTGTTCTGGTATTTGGTTTGCAATATGGTTTATTAATTCATAGTAGAGCTCATATCATGGTTTTGTATGTAAACATAAATAGAAATTTGTAAGCAAGTATGGTGATTAACCCTGAATTGTTGGCCTAACTAAATGTCTACCTCTCAGTAATATTCTTCTTCAACCAAGAGAAGGTGTTGGGCTCTCAACACAATGGGACTAAGCCCATCCATATATCCTTAGGTCACCTCCCAAGTGCTAGGTTGGTCAATAGGGAGGACGCTTAGCGCCGTGAGAAGCCCTCCTTCTCTACCCCCTCTACCTTCCAGGTCACCTGGTTTTAGTGGTTTGGGAAAAATACCATGGAGTGCCTAGATCTATACGAGCTTTTCCCTTCGTCGTATCCTAGAATACCCCAGAGGGTGATGACTGGGTAGAGGAGGAAGGGGGCAGGAAGATGGTTATTTTTAAGTTGCTTTTAGTTAGAATAATTCATTTTATTAAGCCTTAATGATTGATTTAGCATATACACATTGTTCATGGATTGATTTATAGAAAATAAAAATTGGTATTGAAAGAGACCTGCAATGGTGGACAGAGGTAGCTAGGCCGCACTAACAACCCTTTAAAACTAAGAATTACTGTTAATTAAACTTAAATACAAATTCTGTGTGACAGGCTGCACATTTCTGACCAAATATCGCGAGGGGGTCACACAAAATGCGAAAACAGCTACAACTTGAGCTCCTGGGATGAAGTCGCACCTGTCTGAGGATTAAGTGCACCCTGGGTGGGCCTGTCTCGGGATTAACTGCACCCCAGTCTCACCTTTTCCCCTCATAAGAGCGACCTGCTCCGGAAAGGGGTGTTTTGGTGATGTAGGGTCGGATCTGGCTAACAGTAACTGGTATTGGGGTCAGTCTGACTCGGCTCATCCTAGTAGAGGCTTCGGTATTGACTAAAATAGGAAATAAAGTAGATTTAAACAGATCTAAACTAATATTTCTAGAAACTAGGGTAAAACTGAAAAAACTTGAAAAATTGAAATTTTTTCTCAGGGATCCTGTGGGATCGACCCAGGGGAGTCGCCAAAGATGTAGTCATAATTTATCCTCACTACAGGGGTAGGAATGGCTCCCTTGTGCCTATAGGGCACAAGGGTAGGTTCCTACCCTTTGAAAACAGTAAAAAACGGAATGAAATATGACTTAAACAGAGCAGCGAATTGAAACTAAGCTAATCTAAGCAAATGGCTATACTAGTAAACTGGATCTAAGATCTAATAACAGAAAATAAATGGAGAGATGATGGCGCATTTTTGAACCCCTCTGCACACAGTAGGTTAGGGTTCTGCCTCCAAAACCTACAAAATAAACCTAAGCTACAATGGAGAAAACCTGCAAACAATGTCAATAAAAAACCTGCAAATAGAGATGAGGGTTAGAAAGTAAAAACAATAAGACAAACATAAAAATAGATTATACCTCAATTAGGTGGAAATGGTCCACCATGCCCTAGCTCATGGGAGCACCTCTCTCTTGGTTGGGAATCAATGGCTTAATGAGATGGAGATGGAGGAGAGGGAGAGTGGGTGGTTTGAGAGCAAAAGGTCTCAAAGCGTCCATGGGCAGCATAATAATAGGCATGTGAGGAGTCTTTTGAGAGTGACCCCCCCCTCCTTTTATAGTTTTTCCAAGGGATTTTAGGGTTTTAAGCCCTTGGTCATGGCTTTAGCCCCTTCCACCCTTTTAGCCCCTTTTATGGTCTTAGCCCCTTTTTGAGGGCTTTAGCTCCTAGGGGGCTATTTTGGGCTCTTTTCTGGGGTTTTTAGCCCTTTTCTTCATCCTTGGGCTCTTTTGGAGGTGTGGGGATCAAATGGAAGGTCTTATGGAGTGAAATGAGTGTTGTGAGATGGTTTCCTTAGGTGGTGTAGGCCATTGAGAGCTATGTGGGGGATTTTTGGGTTAATAGTACTAGCGTGGATTTGAGTTGTGTGACCAATGTGGGGAGAGGAAAGTCCAGAATAATTGCCACCTTCATGGGATCGACCAGGATCTCGTTGCGGCATACCACATGGCCCAGGAGTACACCAAATGGTGCACAAAATATACATTTTCTCAAATTTAGCACAATTTGATATAGCTGACACCTTTCCACAATCATGCACAGATTCTCAATATGGTCTCTTACCAGACCAAAGACCATCCAGTCATCAAAACATACTTTAAGAAACTTATGAATGAAATATTTAAAAGCATAAACTACTATTCTAGAAAAAATAGCAGGGGCATTTTTAAGGCCAAAGGGCATTACCATTAATTGGTAGCATCCCCATTTTGTTACAAATATTTTTTTGTGGTGGTCCTCTTGTGCAATTCTAACTTGATGGTAGCCTGAGAATCCATTTGTGAATGAGTACATTTCTTGTCCGCTGAGGATTTCCAACACTTCATCGGTGAATGGTGTTGGGTGTTGATGTAATTGTAACTTCGGAATGTATTCATCTGTATATATTATGTATTGTACCCTGATGTTTATTTTGGGATGTTTCTGTAATGTAATTGAGGCATATCATACCCCGATTTTTATTCTAGGAAGTTTCTATAATATAAAAGTCATGTCAAGTCATTGTGGGTAACCATCCTATTGGTCAAGGGTTAAAGTCCCCGCAGTTGTGGGGCCCTAGGGTTATTAGACTATCCTAGAGAATTCAACCTTAAGTGATTCATTGTAATTCAAGTCAATAGTCCCCACCATTATGTTAAGGATAAACCTCCTTGTTAGTCAGAGGAGGCAAAGTCCCCACAAGCTGTGGGGCTCTAGGGTTATTAGACACTCCTAGAGATGTCGGCTCTAGTAAGTAATTGTTAAGTGAGGATGACATGTTGGAGTGGGTTTCAAGTGAACGAAAGAATATAAATAGAGAGTGATTCTCTTTATTTATTACACACACACTCACTTATTGGGGCGCATGAGTGAGAGGAGAAGTTACTGGGACAAGAGAGAGATTGCTACTGTCATGATATCATCTTTATGTTTTCGGGTTTTAATTTTGGTGCTGATTCTATCTCTAAGGAAGTTGTGGGCTTTTATCCTTTATGGTTTCCCCAAGGAAAAATTCTTTGTGTCTCTTTTCTCTTGTGTTTTATTGTTGTGCATGTTATTCTCTCAGTTAAATATCCTAAGATCATAATGCTAGCTTGAATGATAAAATTATAACATGGTATCAGAGCTAACCTGAGAAGAAGACATTGTGCAGCTTTAGAATCTAGGGATTCTTAATTTTTGGGTCTCTCTCTCCACAATCTATCAGTAAAAGTATGCTATGTTGACTCTCCATTGAAGGGTGCATCTTTCTGTCAAAGCGGAATTCGATTCCGAGCATTTTCAGTTTTCAGTGTGGGAAATTAGGGCTTTCTATAGAAGAGGAATTTTTGAGTGAGCCCATAATAGGATTAATATCCTCATCAAAATCAAATTTTAGAGACGTGGATCAATATTTTTGGTTGGGTGAATCTCTAGGAAAGTCAAACCATAGTTTGACCCCGAGCTAGAAAAACCCTAAATACTAAAACTGGTAAGTTTTGGTACATTCTCTATATCCATATATTGGCGAAGGATCAGGAGCTGAAACTTGTTGAGGCCTAATATTCCATACTTATTTACACTATTTCCAACATTCAGCCTCAAATTCACTATATTATGGGAGATATGATCCCTCCAAGTTAGGGTTCCAGCCTCTTCCAGAATTCATCCCTAAATAGGACACCTGGGGATAATTTCTATATATTGAGATACATAGGTCCAAATGAGATTTATAAATATGTTCCAGAAATTTCCCAGACTTTAATTTATGTTGTCCAAGTTTCAGACTTAGAAGATGAACCATTGACACGTGGCAGTCTGTACAACTTCGTTGTTCTAAACAATCCTGTAACAGGTCACCTTGGGAAAATGATCATAAGTACAAATTGGTAAAACCAATTATGATGAAACCTATGGTTTTGGATTAGGGACATGCCAAGTTACCTCAGTGAGAAATTTAAGACACAAAGGAGAGGTAATTTTAGAGATAGCATATAAACAGTAACAGGAATTTGTGCAGAATAAATTGGAAAACTAGGGCTTCCTGTTCCGGGAGCTTCCCTCCACTATTTTTAGAAAATGAGTACATTAGACAGATCCATTTGAAGAGATCTATATTTATATCCAATAATATCTGAAAGATTCCAAGTTTTTAAAATTAGGGTTTCTCTAATAAACCCTAGATCAGCCAGCTCCAGAACCAGGATGGACACCTCAAATCGGTAAGATATAATCTTTTGCTATTTTCATTTGAGGTTCTCATTTCAAAGTGATATATCACATCAGCTTGATGATAAGATTGGTGAAGTTGACAACTTCCAATAATGGAAGTATTTTATCTCTCTAAATAAAATGAATTGGACACCTACATAAGAAGAGAGGTTTCAGATCCAGAGGGAAATGAGGATAAAAGCCTTACACCAGAAGAACTTGGTCAAGGCCAAGAAGACCATTGTTGATTCAATCACAGATCACCTCATACCAAAATTGTCTAAAGACACCAAAAGAGATGTTTGATTCCTTGAGCAAGCTATTTGAATGGAAGAACATACATCAGAAGATGAACTTAAGAAACCAGTTGAAGAATGTGAAAATCCAGAATGCAGAGACCATGAAGTCTTACTTTACAAGGGTCTCTCAAATCAAAGAACAAATTGAAGTAGTAAAAGAATAAGTGAAGAATGCAGTAATGGTGATAGCCACCTTGAATGGCCTCCCAATATCATAGGATTCATTCATTTGAGGAATCTGTGCCAGAAGGAAGTGATTATTTTTAGTAGACTCTAGGAAGAAGAAGAAACTCAACTGATAATAAGAGAAAATAAGATGGGAGCAACTAAAGATCAAGCTCTCACCATCCAAAGAAGACACCTCAAGCGATGAGGAATATGAAGAACCTCTTATCCACTTTATCATTTGGATGAGAAATTATGCTATTATGAATGTAGAAGACGATGAAGATGAAGGCTCAAGAAGGAATCTACCCACGAAAAAAAAAAGATAAGTATTCAATTGTCATTTCATTGTTTTGTTATGCATTTGTTTATATTCAGTTAATGTATTATGCATGATAGAATGTTTTCATTAATGACAGTATACTACTAATATGCATGTGATGGGTAAGTAGCTCATGGTGCTATACAACTATCCATTGCTACTTATCTAGAATGAAACCTCTTTTCTGACATATTGGATTAGTGCACAATCTCAATGCTGTCCTGGTAGAGATGGAAGGTATCTAGAAAAGTTTCTGTAAGATATGGATGAATGTTGTATTGTCTAAAGTAGTTGCATGATCATATATTTATGCATAAGAATTTTCCAGTATGAATATTCCTTATGAAATGTTTCTAACCATACAAATGCATTTGACTTGTAGGAAAGATCGCATACATAATCGCCTACAAGAAAATAATATTGAGACTTGTTCCGAAGAACAAGTAACGACAATTCAAGATGAAAAATAATATGATGAATGTAGTGACATCATTGATGCAGAACCGTTAAAGAAAGGGAAGACTAGTTCAATAAGAATGATGTCTAGGATGCAGTATCGATACATGAAGGGAAGTTCGTAGTTCCATCATGTAGTAGATGGAAACATCATAGGATACAAGGAAAGATTCGAAGAGACATTTGTAGCCAGTGGGAGTTGAGACACATGACAGGAATAATCATGTGTGCAAATGAAAGAAGGCCTTGTACAAGCTCAGAAGACACCCATGGGATAACACATACATGATGAGCTTGATGAAGATCTGAATGTATGCTACAAGGTTGATAGAGGATGACAAGCTCACAGATGGGTGTGAGGAGAATTCTTCAAAATTTTCAAGATAGAGGATCTTGGTATCTAGTGTTACTCCAGTATAGAATGTTTCAGTGCATAGAGTATGGAAGACAAAGGAAGTATGATGCTTCATAGGGAGTGACTGCAAAATATCCTAAGGTTTGACATGGTATGACAGGATGGATAGATTACTGATGATTCTAGGCTTTACTGATAGTAAAGTGGATTTCAACCTTTGCTTCAAGGTTGAAGGAGGAAGACCAGTGATGCTCCTATTATGTGTCGATGAACTACCTTATAAGCATGGAGGTGGGGACAAGGGAAGTATGCAGTAGAGATCCTGAATAGGTTCAAGATGATGGACTATAAGGCCATGACCACACCTATAGCATCGAACATGAAGCTATTGAGTGATGCTTCATCAGAGACGGTTGATGCTACAATGCATCATCAGATGATTGGGTCCTTGAGGTACCTCACAGATACGATACCAGATACTTGCTTTGCTATGAACACATTGAGACATGTTCACTTGATGGTTGCAAAGGGTACAGTTGAGTATGGACTCAAGTATGATATGAATCAGAAGATTAACTTGGAAGGTTATTTTGATTCAGAATGGGCAGTGCCATCGATAGGAAGAACACTTCGGAGTGTTGCTTCAGTATGGGATCAGGTGTGATCTCTTGGCTTAGTAGGAAGTAGTCCTGTGTGGCACTGAGTACAGCTGAAGCAGAGTATGTCGTAGCTTGTTCAACTAGTTGTGAGGTAGTATGGATGCAGAAGCTACTATCTGATTTATTTGATCTCAAGATGGATGCTACTTGTATACATTGTGACAACCAGAGTTGCGTGAAGTTGTCATAGAATCTAGTGTTTCATGACAAGTCAAAGCATATTGAGATCAAGTATCAATATATCAGTGATATGGTGCAAAGGGGAGTAGTGAAGCTCTAGTATGTTGCGAAAGAGGAACAGATAGCTGATGTGTTAACGAAGCCATTGGCTAGGGTGAAGTTCGAGTACCTCAGTTAAAGATCCTAAGATCATAATGCTAGCTTGAATGATAAAATTCTAACATTGGGAATGGATCATGTAAGTAGGCATCATTTATCTTCCTCAGGTTGACACAGATCCTGACCTCATCTGTCGCATTTTTGTCCTCGATCACTATAGAGCTTATCCACTTTGACTCTTCAATAGGTTCAATTATTCTTGCTTTAATCATGTGATCCAGTTCTTCTTTCACTTTTTATTTATACCATGGATTTAGTCTATACGGGCATTGTTTTATCATCCTTGCATCAGTTTTGAGCAGAATTTTCATTTTGCCCAAATCTCCTACTATCCCCTTCATTTCCATGAATTTCATTGGGAATAGGTCTTGGGAATCATGTAATAGATCAATGATTTTGGCTATTGTCTCTTCGTCCCAATGGTCTCCAATGTTAGAATTTCATATTGTCCTCTGACCCAATGTTAAGATTCTTAATCTTTAGCGTCTTGATGAACTGCTCACTGGAAATGCAGCTTCCTTCTACGGCATGTGATCCTTTTGACTCTGGGATATTAATGTTAGTTAGATCATCCTCTAGGTCTCCAAAGAGGTTATATCACATCATCCAGTGTTGAACTATATTAGAGCATGGGTTGGAATGCACAATGTAAGGTTGAGAATATGCAACCTCCAGTGGGATCTCAGCGAATATATTCTCCTTAATAGTCTCTAGCACAATATCAACTATTGGTTGCTCATCTGTGAACTTGAATGTGTATGTGAAATTCTGTTCAACCTTTTCCCTTTCCCTTTTTTCCTGGAGCATCTCCATGGATGTGTACCAGCCTCTGGGTTCCATTTCAAGAGTATGGATGAAGTGGTGAACCCACTCCTGACACGGGTAGTTCGAGAACGTTGTGGAACACTGCTCCAAGTGTTCAATAGGGTCAAATAATCTTGTATACCTTTGCGTCACAGTTTTGAACTTGTCTCCAAACCTTACTTCTAGTAGTCATCTGCACTGTGGCCATTCAGTTATCAAACTTTTGTGCATACCCCAACATCATGTGGGTGTGGCTTCTAGTGCAAATTCCAGTGCAAATAGTTGTTGTGGTTCTATTACTAGATCCTCAAACTCTATCAAGAATGTTTCCAAGTTTGGAAGTCCTTCATATGTGGGCAGTACCCACGACTGAGTTCCTACTCGTCATATAGACTTAGTTATCCTGGAACATCTCCTCATAGAGACTTCATGTAATTGGTTCTGCCAGTTCTCAACTGCCTCCCCTGAGTCTGACATACATGAAATCGCGCACCTCCATATCAGGTTACCATTTGTAGTAGGATTAATGTAATATTCCTTAAGGGAAGTGACATTATAGATGTTTTCAAGGTGATCAAATTGCCCTTCGTTGAACATAAGTTCAATGTACCTGTGTCCTTCTAGTGGATCGAAGGGTGCAACTACCCTCATCTCATAATCTTCAAACAATAGGGTCCTTCTTTTGAAGTTTATGATAGTTTGGTTTTCCATCACCCAATCAATCCCTAGAAGCATGGGATATGGGTTAGTATCATCTACTATATTGATGACCTCAAAGTCCACAAAAGTGATCAATCCTTCAATATCCACTTGGACTTGACTCAGCCTACAAACAAGCAAGAAATTTTCTTGATTAGCAAGCCTCAATTGAATTGGGGACCATTGTAGGGGTGTATTACCCATTATTTCCCACGTTTGGCACGTTAAAATGTTAACATCGGATCCCAGGTCGAGGATGAGATAGTCCATGTCATAATCACCAATTTGTGGACATCCTAAGTCCGTGTCTCGTTTTGATCTTTGTCTTGACACTGTTAACCTTCTTTGTTGGCAGGTTTTCCTTTGAAAGTGTTTTGATAAGATCTTCCATCTCTGCAAGTGCATCCTTATCTTGGATTAGCACCAAACAACTTAACATGAATGGTTTGAGTCTACTAACCTTATCTGCACTCTTGCTTGCATTTTGTTGTTTGAATATCTTTTGGAATCTCTTGGGAATATATTTTACTTGGCCTGAGGTATATGGTTGTTCCATTCCTATGAAATATGGGTGTACATCCACGAATATAAGGTTCTGCTCTTGAACATCAAGTGGTGATTTCTTTTTTGCAGCAGGTCGGACCTGTGGTTTTTCTTGTTTTGTAGGTTCCATCTACGTAGCTTGGTATACACCTATTGCAGCACCTCCCCTTGTTACCACTCCTACATTTGGTTTACCTAGTTCTGTGATTATCATATGTATGTTGGAATTAGCATTCAGGTTGGGAGAATTCGACACAGGATTTGGTTCTGGGTTAGGTGCTCAAACCATTCGGGCCTGTCATCGAGTGATAAGTTGCAGACGTTGCTCCACATTGTTCTCTTGTTTGCAATATGAGCAATTTTTTGCAGGTTCAAGAAAGTCTCTAGCATAGTGGCCCTACACTTCACAATTATAGCACACCACGGGCGCTCTTCCTCGACCAAATCCTCCTCCTCCTTGGCCCCTGTAATTTCCACCACCCCTCAACTAAGGTTGAGTTGGTTGCTGAAGGTATTGCAGTTGCACATACTACTATTGGTATGAGTTATATGAGCCCATATTCTGAAATTGCGGTGGCATCTGAAACTGTTGCATAGGCTAAAACTGGGGGAGAGCCTCAAACTGAGGTGCATCGTAGAAATAAGATGTATCTTGGAATTGAGGTGCATCCCGTTCAATATTGATTTGATACTTATTGTTCATTATATATGCATCTACCATTTTATCTCTCATGATTTGGTAGGACCTACAATATTTTTCATCATGGCCTACATAGTTACAAAATTTACAATACATACTAGCTAGGGTACATATCGTCCTCTACAGGAACATGCAGTCTATGTCCTAGTGTCCTCTTGTCTAGAAGATGTTGCACCAGGGAATCCCTTGCGTAATCAATGGGTTTCACACACCAGATGAGATGTATTTCATGTGGGCCGAGCAGTCATCTTTGGTATGTCCATTGGTCCGGCATTGTGTACACTAGAGATCTTCCTACACCTCTTTTCCTTTTTTTATGTCTTGGAGCTGAATAGTCAAATTAGCCAATTGCGAATGAATTTGTATCATTCCAGCAGTTCCATCTCCAATAGGTGAATCCTCTAGCTTCATTGCCAATTCCAGTGCCTCCGTTTGCGTTGAAATATTTTGCTGCATGAGTGGTCCTCTAATGTACGGCAGTAGCACAACAATAAATCACTATTTATGCTGCAGATCTGACATATGGAAACGTAATTTTTCCATCAGTGTTTTGAACCACTGGTCAAAGTCCCATACTGTTTCTGCTAGAACCTGCTTAATCTCCTTGATCTCGGTAATACATTGGGACTCATATTGTGGATTTCTGAATTCTAAGATCATTGCACGTCGAATCTCCTCAAGAGTCTTCTTTGGTGTTCTGATTAGTACGGCACAAAATTTTGTGAACCAATCCAGTGCACGAACCCTCAAGGTCATGATCATATGAGACTTCTTTCTATATGCATTATGGACTAAATGTACCGTCCAAACAGCTTCATAGAGGAACCAATGCTGCTCTAGGTCTTCCGTTCCATTCCCATAAAAGGTGGGTAATCTAACATCAATTCTTGCCATTAGAGTGGCACTGGGGTTATTCACTGGAATCCCTGGATTCGTTGGATTCACTGGGATCGCTGATGGGATTCCTAGCACACCAGTCCCTACACTAGGGCTACGAGTGTTCACAAGTGGTTCAGGTGAGGAACTTCTAGGTCTCACTTCAGGGGATCTCTCTGGAATGTCATAGTCACGTCTTGTCCTCAATGAATCTGCAGACTCTCCTGATTCTACTCTCTGAGAAATCATACTATAATCCTCCTCTTCGTCACAATATCCTTCATCTTGGTATGACCCACATCTATATTCACCCTCCCTAAGCATGCTATAATCCCTCCTACCTCCTGCAACCTTTCTCCTCTTTCCTGACCAGAACGTCCTTCCTCTTCTTAATAATTCAGTGTCCAAATCATCTTCTGAGATTACTTGAAACATTTCTTCTTACTAACTTCCATATTACTCCTAAATATTATGCAACATATCCCCCTGACGGATTGTGCGACTCAATCGTTGAGTTGTAAAATACCCTTTTCATAAAGGAGCATTTTAATCCATAGGTTTATAGACATAAGGTACCTTCCTCGAGGTCCTTGGAAAAAATATCTCCCTACCTCTCTATACAAGGTTATCACTTCAAAAGAAAACTCTGTAAGATACCCTTCTAATATGCTATCAATCCAAAAATCAATAGCTCCGAAAATAGGGTTACATACTAGTGCTACTTCTTCTGTCAATTGGTTGGTCCAGCCAATCACTCCTCTTCCCTGGAAGTCATCTTGCTGGGATGATAACTCCAATAGCCATTCTTTCAATATAACGAGAAACTCTGCAAAAAAAAAGTCATGGATTTCCGAATACAAATATCGTTGCAACCAGTTTCCAGGGCTCAGCTATGAACCCTCACTTTCCTTTTGCGTGAATATCAATGTCTTTGACTCTAGCCACTCCTCGACTTCACTGTTAGTCGAGTGCCACAAAATTTCCCTTGATTTAATCAATAGGATCCTAACAATGAAACCATTTGTTGGCCACTTTTACTAACTCACGTGACCCAGGTTCTGTGCATCCTGTCAACCCAACAAACACCCGAGATACCGGCCCGATAGAGCAAGCCTTGTCAGAAACACCTGCGAAGTAGGCATAGTCTCACCCAAGATATCTCTTTGATGTGTAATTGTGAAAACCATGTTTCCACAATTGTCAAGGGATTATAGTCCCTTGGTGCGCAGCCAAGGAGCTCGACCAAGCCACGAGGATGGAGTCATTCCCACCAAAATGTAGTGCCCACTCCACATATATTTTTCTAACTACTAATGGCGTGACACAGATTCGACCTTAGTCCTTTAAACATGACATAATGTAAAGTCAAGATATCAGACAGGTGTGGTATACAGGGGTGCGATAGGGCTTGCGCCATACACATAAAATAACATTCAGAGCAGTGCGTAGTAACCTAATCATGCATTCAAGCTCTTATTGGCAGGATGACATTCATTCAGTCATAATAGGAATTTCATCATAAAAATAATCAAACATGAAGATGAACATTCACAACACAAATCACCCATTCAAACACAAGAGATAACATGGAAAACCATCTGGGAAAAACCACCAAGGTGCTCTTCATATGGCATGAGAAAAGGATATAGCACCTTGCAGTCTACGGGATGCAAATTAATCTTATGATATGTCTTTAAGAATCATACTCCTGGTTCTCATGCTCTCTGTCTTATTTCTCCTAATCTAGTCCTACCATCTACAGATCCGCACATGGCATGGATCAACCCCTCTAGCATCTTCACCGCTCTAGTAGAGATTCTCTTCTACTGCACTAACTCTAATTGCATCCTACAGACTTTTGACTACTCTACTACTCAGATCTCTCTGCTTTGCTCTGCTCTCCCAGAAATCTTCCCTCTATAATCCTTTACAAGCAACTATTGAAACACCAACCTAAAACATAATTACAACCAACCAAGACGAAGTTGAGAACAACCCTTTTACCATTGAATCCCTCCTATTTGTACTATTTTACATGACCATGCAAGGTCAACTGCATATAAGAAGTATGTTAACTGTCACCATCATCCTCCCCTCCGGCTATAGTTGTGGTGATCATGACTTGACACGAGGCACAAAATGCCTTACTTACAATGTGTTTCCACTAATGTGGCATTCGCCGACTTAAGGTGACTTTAGCACCCATGATCGCCCTATCTCTTTCGGTCGTTATTCTACACTTGTGCTACCATTTTTTCCTGCAGCCTCCTCCTTCATGAAGTTTCCATTTTCCGCACAAGTGAAATCTTTTTCACCTACTCTTTCTTCTACATAGATTTCCTCGTTCATGCATTTTCCTTTGATTGCGTAGGTTTCCTTTCGTGCGCTTGTGCTGCATACCGGCTGTTGCACTTATTTCCTACGTGCTTTCCCTAGGCCCAATGATTATAGAGCACTACCACTTACATGAAAAGTTGTTGAAGGTATTCCATAAATACAAGCAAAACATGACGGTGTCTACAAAGGATGTGCGAAAGGAAAAAAAAACATAAAGAAGACATTTCCAAGTAGCAAGAGCAAGGAAAAAAGAATATTGGGAATCATCCACTACGATGTATGTGGTTCGATGTCATCCAGTTCATTGAGTAGGTATGTATACTATGTTTCCTTTATTGATGATTTTTCTAGGAAGACATGGATATACTTCTTGAAGTTCAAAGATGAATTATTCATCAAGTTCAAAGAATTAAAAGCCTTGATTGAGAACCACCCAGAAAAGAAAATCAAGACCTCTCAATAAGAAAACAACGGAGAATTCACATCAAATGAATTCAAAGAATTATGCAGAGATTCATGGATTAAGAGGGATTTGACCACTCCATATAATCCACAACAGAATGGGGTTGTAAAAAGGAAGAATAGAATGATCATGGAAGCTGTAAGGGAAATGCTTCATGATCAAGATCTTCCCATGCATTTATGAGCAGAAGCTTCCAAGACAGTTGCATATGTATAGAACCGTACTGTACATAGAGTACTTGATAACAAAACACCTGAAGAAGTATTGTCCTACAAGAAATCAGAGGTATTCATCTCAGAATATTTTCCGCTCCGTGTACATACACATTCAAAAAGAAAAGAGGACAAATTTAGATCCTTTAGGAAATAAGGGTATATTTGTGGGATATAGTGAAAGATCAAAGGCTTACAAAATATACTTCCCAGGATTGAAGAAGATTGACATCAACAGAGAGGTAACATTTGACAAATACTTAGCTTACAACAAATCCAGAAAGAGACCAGCTAAAGACCTTGAAGAAACATAAGTACCCAGGATTCGAGATACAACTGTCAACGATGCAACTCAAGAAGATGATCAAGAAATAGAAGAACCCCAAGAACCTGTAGATCCACCCTTAGAGAAGAATCCTCACAAGAGGAAACCGACATGGGTATGAGAGGCTATCCAAGGTGCAAAAAGATATGGGGATCCAAGAGAAATACACAGAGAGAGGAAAAGAACCAAGTCGTGTTCCGGTGATATAGCCCTATTATGTGACATCATTGAGAAATAAACTTCCAATTATGAATAAGTGATAGAAAAGAAAGAGTGGAAAGATTCTATAATCGAGGAGTACCAGTCGATCATGAAGAATGATGTCTGACATGTTGTCTCAAGACCAAAGGGGAAGTCTGTTGTCACTTCCAAGTGGATCTACAATATCAATCATGATGCAGATGGAAGCATAGAGAAATATAAAGAAAGGTTTTTGGCTCGTGGATTCTCCCAAAAAGAAGGAATAGATTATGACAAAAATTTTGCAACTGTAGCCAGATACACTTCCATTAGATCAGTACTTCCTATGGCTGTAGTAATGAAATGGAAGATACACTAGATGGATGTCAAGACCACCTTTTTGAATGGTGTAGTGGAAGAGGAAGTGTATGTGGAGCATCCACTCGGTTTTGATAGACATGACAGGGAGACTCATGTGTGTAAATTGAAAAAATCCATGTACGGTTTGAAACAAGAACCCAGGACATGGTACGATAGAATTGACAGCGTCATATCTAGTTTGGACTTTACCAAGCGTAAAGAATATTCCAACCTGTACTACAAGGTTGAATAAGGGAACCCATTGATACTCCTATTATATGTAGATTACCTATTTCTAATAGGTGAGGATGGGTTGATTGTTGATACGAAGAGGAAGCATGCTGCTGAGTTCAAGATGAAGGACTTGGGTATGATGCACTACTTTCTAGTCATAGAGGTGTGGAAAAATGCATATGGAATCTCCCTGGCACAAGGGAAGTATGCAATAGAGATCCTAAAGAGGTTCGGGATGATTGAATCTCCCTCGTTTTGAGTGAAGCAATCATGATTTCTCCCCTATTAAGTGCGACCTTCTGGTTTTTGAGCCAATCAACTCTGTTTTCCCCTTTTGTGTGACCTAGATTGTGTCTATTCCTCTAACAAGAACGAATGTCAGTTAAACAGTCAGTTTCCATTCTTGTTTTAGACCTGTCTCTGTCCTACACTTTATCCAGATCTTCTTTTCCTTTATAGGCCTGCTTTGTTATAGCCCCTCGCTTGTTCGTTGTAGATAAGCCCATTTTTATTTATTTATTTCATAGTTGAAAGGAAGGTTTCATACAAAATTGCACACACACTCAAACCAATAATCAAACACTCTAGGTTCATGCCCTCGAGAATAACCTTAAAATTAATCAATTTACATAATAACATTCGGTTTGGGACATAATTCCCATCCTCCACAATTATCGAAAGTACTTGGGATTTTCCCGAAAACTCATTGTGAGGAGTACCACAAGAACCCCGAAGTAGCTGTCCATTGAGAGGACCTACCAAGAGAAAAGGGAAACGACCCCCACCAGATTGACTAGATTCCCACCTATGAGGAAAAACAAAGAGTTGTTGTTTTTGGCCAAGCGGCTAGTAGTTTTACCCACGTCATGGAGTGAGGAGTACTTCCCCAATATGCAAGCTGTCGGACAACCTTGGTGGCTGATTGACTCCTTTTGAACCAATAGGAAGCCGATTTAAAATAGGGTCCATATTCATTACCTGTTACTACTAAAACCATCATTTCTCCACCATGTTATTCCTCTTGAATTAGGGGGCGCTCCCCTCAGTTTGGTTCTTTCGACCGTCACCGATAAAGACCTCTTTGACAACACTCCTCAGGTTCATAGCGACACATGACCTCTTAATCCAAGCCTAATTAGTTCATTGCACCGTCTAGCCCCATGGATGGCACAAATCCTGATCCCTTCTTTGGAGGGATAGTTCATAAGGGACCTATGCCCTTTCCACCCATCATCATGGGTTTCCAGTGGTACCACTACCACTGCAAATGTTGTTGTGGGTACACTAACCACGATCCTTTCCATACCACCTTATATACCTTGGGGTAGTGGCCCTTCCACATCTATTCCAAACATCCCTACTATGGGAGGTCAACTACATCCACCCCTACAGGGGCATGAACCCACATTCCTATAATTAACTGCACCACTATTGGTATCCATTGAGACAATACCATTTCTAGCCTACCTTTCATAACTAGAATTGACCTGCCATATTTGGCAAGGATAACAAACGACCCCATCAGTCATCAACCACATTGGCCTCCCATGCCAACAAAACTTTCCTTAGAAATCCCAAAGTTTGAGGGCAAGGAAGGAGAGGACCCCCAAAACCATATCATGTCCTTCCACTTATGGTGTTCATCAAATGACATTGTGGATGTCTGATTTAGGTTGAGGTTGTTTCAGTGCACACTCACGGGTGCTGCAACCAAATGCTACATCGATTTTCCGCATACCTCTTAGCCCGATTTCTCCTCACTATCCTTCATGTTCCTTTAGTAATTCCAAATTTCCATCCAACATGATGAGGGAGTGGAGATCCTTTTGTCCTACCATCAAACTACATCCACACACATCATATATCACATCCATGAGTGGTGACATAGATGTAGCTTGTGTAAGATCCAATTGGATGATAGGATCTTCCTCAACTAATTTTTGAATACCTTACTCCCACCCATAGCCAAGTACATTTCCTCTGAATGACCCTATTCTGAGGAGGAGGCCATCTTAAAGGCCCAATTTGGATACCTGTACACTATCATACATGATTCTCCCCATGCCAAAACCACCCATTGTGATACACTGGGGGAATCCCACGCTGTAGATGGAGTTATCGGCTCTGTCTCACAACACCCTCAGTGCTACGTGGCACCCTCTATGATGCCACCATACCCAGGTAACACTCAATTTTTTGCACAACCAAATTGCATTCCTAATTACTCACGAATGATGGCTCAGTCCAGAGCCACTCCCTCCTACGCACCTCCTACGCCAAATCCGCACGTCCATGGCCAACGTGGTTGAAATAGTTGTATCGGGACAAATGGAGTGATTTACAGGTCCCCCTACTACTCCAATCTATTATGCACCACTAGGGTAGCACAATTCGGCTTCAACCCCATCCCCTCTAGTTTCCATGGGACAGGTTTTTACTTAGTAGAACCTTCCCAACCAAACCACCCCAAAAAACCAACAAGGGTAGGGAAAAAAAATTGAGGAAGAAAATGAGGTAATAATCAGCCGCAAGGAGGAAAACAACACGTTAACCTCCCCACTAATAACAGTTCCAACCCACTGGCATAGAACCCCCATCATCCTGACTGGCCAAAAAACAACCCATAGTTATGGGACAATCATCTGTGTTCCCTATGCAACACCTATGGTCATTATACACATATGTGCCCTCACATGGATCACATCCAACAGCTTCTCCAGAAGGAAGTGATCTATACTTTCTCGACTTAGCGGAAAGCATTTTTATCCACATTAGGTGTCATTGATCCCTTTGATTCTAGGTTGATCACATTTGATTTGGATCAAGGAAAACCAAGGATGTCGTCCACCGTCTCCTTCCAAATTATGGTTTCCATTCATAATTTGGTCGTACATCGATGCATCGTTGATGAAAGGGAATCCACTTGTGTCATTTCAACCTATTTCTAGAAAATAATTGGGTCTCCCACCATTCAACCTTCCACCACCGCCCTTCGCGCCTATGATGACCACTCGAGAAAGGCCTAGGGAATTCTTTTGAATGTTCTTGTTTCATTAGCCAGTAAAACGGTTTTGATTGACATTGAGGTTATTAATGCCCAACTTGATTATAAACTCCTTCTTGGATGTAGCTACTACTATATGAAAATCCTATCACCATCATGTCATAAGACATTTGACATACCTACTTGCCTTGAATCCCAGCTTCTGGATTGGACACTAAATGGTTTTTCATCAATCTATCATTCAAATTCCTAGCACCGCGCATGCCCCTTTATCCAGGAGTGGTACCCCTGCTTGCACTGCCTTTCATTGGTTTTCCACAAGGGGTGCCACCTGTTATAGCGGATTTCACCACTATAGGTGAATCACACTTTGTATGGCCTTCCCCTGTCTCGCTGCAGACACTTTAGACCCCATGGACCATCTTTTAGCCTTTGATGTTTCCTTGATCATCCCTAAAACTATATGAAAAATAATATATGTGGATTTTTACTCGATAACCATGTACATACATGGGTTTTACCCCTATAACCGTGCACATCGAGATGTGTGCATAATCCAAATCCTTTTGGAGTTTTCCTTGACATGGATCTGACTCATTCGACTCCTCGCCTTCCATATGCCTTGAGATCGCTCGGATTCGACCCTTCATTATCCCTTGTGAAGCTATATAAGGAACCCCTTGGTACATT
>LPNX011158005.1:89127-112714 GCA_001517045.1 Pseudotsuga menziesii
TTCTCTCCGTAACAGAATTGGTGACTCTGCTGGGGATGTTCCTTGTTTTTATTTGGGGTTTGTGGGCACAATGGGCTTGATATTCTTGACTTGCTCTTGGTTTCTCCCTGTTTTTGTGTCGCATTTTATAGTATGTTTGTCCATTGACACTCCCCTTTATTGGTTTGGCCTTGGCCTACTTTTTACCACTGCCTTCTCTGTATACACCAGTTTTTCGCCAAAAGTCGCGTACATACGCAGGTTTTTGGCCAAAAGTCATGTATATACGCAGCTGTTCTTTAAACAGTCGCGTACGTCCTCCCTTTTGGTGAGTTTGATGTTATGGGAACTTGCTGGGTGGGTTGTGAGTGTGGTTGGGTCTTCCTTGGGTCTGATGTTGTTTGTTGGATGCTTCTTTTGTGACCAGAGACCGCTTTTTCATTGATTTTTCTTTGAAAGAAGTTTTAGTCATTTATCCTTTTTGTTTTTCCATTAGTGCATTACTCTTTTTGTCTCAGTGTATTGATGGGATTGTCTTTTATACTTGCTGTAGAGACCGAGAGGTTTAGATGACTTTTATTGCATTTTTCATTCTTTTATATTGAAAAATACAAGGTAGTTACACTCTTAGTTGCATCTTAGATATGGATTTGAGGAGGTACTTGCATTGGATTGCTTGGATGAGAGTTGTGTTTAGGCTTTCATATAGGAAGGATTGCATTGACATTCAGAAAGGAATATATATTTATCCATCTCATGTAGTGGCATACCCTATTTTTCATTTGACAAAGATTGCACTTAGCATTGTTTGTTATGGTGTGCACTTTTATTTCACTACTGAGTCTTCATATCACTAGTTGCACGGCCATTTCCCTTTGAGTAATTACATCCAATTAAAATCAACGCTAAATTAAAATGAATTACACTCTTTTCTTTTCTAGGGTGCACCAACAAGCTTAGGTTTTAGGATCTTGGAATAGTTCATTGTAAGTCAATTCTCCAAGATCACTAAACGAAAACATCTAGGTGTCTGTTTAGGGAGTGTGTGAAATCCTTGATATAACCATCGTTCTTAGGATCCTCCTGTAAAACGGGAGTTAAGCACGAGGCAGTGTGAGCGGTTATTGATTGGGATGACCCCTAGTCATAACTGAGTAGCACCGAAGATATTTCTAGGATTGTATTCATATCTGGGGGCTCTTTCGAGAGTTCCGGGCTTTGCTACCCTGCCCATACGGTCAATCCCGCCTGCGACTATCCACCTGAGCATTGATTATATTGAGGTGACCTTAGTTGCCTTACCTAGGTTATCGAGAGGGTACTTTGCAGAGGTTATTCTACAGGTGTCCTGGCCAGGTAGAGGTCGGACAGCACAGTCGCTATATGTGTTGAAGCTGAGGGCCACTATAATTGGTTACATACCTCTGCTTGTAGTGTATGAGAGTTTCAAGCCTCTCCTAGGCGAGACATACCTGCTGCATTCGGGAGCTCACATATCCTCCCCTTGGTTTGCTTGTATTTTGGTTGTATATTTTCTTAGGAGTGTGCTCTTTGTGCGCTAGTTGGCCTTTGGGATCGTGATGAGTTGAGTATATTTATGCTCTCTTGAGTTCGGGTCCTTTTATTTTCAGCATGCCTGGTATCTTATCACCCGTCCTTGGTCCTAGTACGGACTCTGGTGTTAGACTTGGGGCATCACAGCCCCTTGTCATGCTCATAGATTTGGGAATGTTCATATTCCAACCTCTACTCCATTTGTGGAGGATTTTTTCCCTTCACTCGGTCTTTACACCAGTGGTCACCCTCACTGGGGTGGTAGTGTATGTGTGAACGTTGGGTCTACACCTTAGTTTCCTTTTTATGTCTCATCATTCACTGCATTATTTCCTTTGGGTGCTGTTGTCATGATCATTCCTCCCTATATCCTATAGTTTGGATTATTTATTGACTATTTTGGGTTGTTTTTTACTAATATGGTTGTCATGTAGGATCCAGTTTTTGCACACTCTCTCCGAGGTTTCGACCCGTTCATTCCTATCACATGTATTATGTCTGAACTGGCATATAGGTTAGGATTTTACATCCACTTGCACTTATGCATTGCCTTATGACCATTCCATCTTAACCTTAGGTACGAACCCATTCCATGGTATCACGGAACCTTCATGCTGCTGTTAGAAGTGGTACTATGTGAATGGTAGAGCTTTCCTTTACATGGGTGCCCTATTTAGCTCCCTTTTTCATTTGTTGCCCATGTCATGAGTCCTCTCTTAGGTCCGGGAGTCCATTGTATAGTACTGCCATGACATTTCGCAAGAGCCTCATACTCCTCTTGATCTTATGCTGGCCTATTTCCCTCAGGACTCCCTCATGTCAAGTTGTGAATGCATTATCATGAGCTTTTCTTGCCTCATTGAGCTTTATGTTGGCTCCCCTGACATTGCGTTTCAGCCATATAGCCTGAGCTTGTCTCATGTCTAGCCATGTAGAGCCATTTTTTATATATCCTTCACAGCTTGATTTCCCTTTTACCGGGAGGGGATTTTCCCCCGAGTGTCGATATCCTACACATGTATTCTTGCATTGAGCATAGGTATGTTCCACTACTTGGAACTAGTTTGTTTGGCCTTATGACACTCATCTCCTCCTACTTTGTAACTATAAATCTAGTTTATTCTTTTTTCAAGCTTTTCAAATAACTGAAAAAGTCAAAAAAAAAATCAAAAAACCAAAAAGCCGGACAAGGAAAGATGTTATCTTTGGCAGCTGTCGAGTCGTGTCGCCTTCGAATAGAGAACTGTATATTACATCCATTGGTTGGGTTATAGTTTGACTTTAGGAGATGTACTCGTTTATCTGAGTTTATCTCCACCGACTGGTTAAGCTTCCAGTCCATATGGAGCCTCTATTGATGCCTCCTGTGTCACTGAGATGTCCCAGTTTGTATATCGATTCTATGCTACCTTCATTTAGTCACCATACGTCGTTATGCTCTTGTTCGAAGGAAGTTGAAACCTGTGTCAGCCATTCCTTAGTTATCTTGACTTTGCATGTCGGCCATTCTCGGTACGGTTACTGGTTCATGCACCTTATGATCGATTCCTTCCACATTAGACAGCTTTGCTGAGTACCTTGTGTTGGATGATGGGGGATGCCTTAATGCCCTCCTTCCAGCAGATTTCATCCCATCGACTTCAGATCATTTATTCTGGGATTGGAATCTAGAGTCCTTTTGAGTGCCTTGAGACTTGCAGTCATGAGTGGTAGGTTCTCTCGCCATCGACAGTTTCTTAGGAATACATCAATGTCCCCTGATTGATGGATTCTCTCAAGTGTTCAACCTCAACACATCTATTCACACTTGTTAGTTTGCACTCTAGTACCTTGATTCCCATTTTCATTATCGGTTGGTAATCTCGTGTCTGTTAACGGTATACATCAATGATCGGTAATCAGACGATGGACTACTATGTTCGACCTTGACACCTCTATTCGCATAGTAGGACATGTACTCGTAGCGATTTTTGTAGAAGACTTTCCAGAATGGTGGCATCTTTTATATGCTACCTCCTTGATCATGCCAGTGTTCATGAGATTTCATCTCTCGTGACTTCATTCCAGTGTATGTAAGACATTTCCAGCCACTATGGAGATCTTGATCTATTATATATCTTCAGCCATTTTGGAGACCATGATCCTTTGTATATCTTCATCATGGAGATTCTGATCTATGTATATTGTACATGGCAATGACCACATATGTGATATCATGTATCATGCCTATTCATGGCCATTGTACTCTTATGTATCCGGGACTGCTATGTGTACTTGCAGTTATATGTAGAGTTGTATTATTGTACTATGCTGATTGGGTGGATGGTCTTCCATTTGGGGTCCTTCATCACTCCACTTCTGGGATGGACTTATAATGTATTTTGGCCATCGTATGACCCCTCTGACCTCACACATTAGGGGGCATCTGTTATAGCGGATTTCACCACTATAGGTGAATCACACTTTGTATGGCCTTCCCCTATCCCGCTGCAGACTCTTTAGACCCCATGGACCATCTTTTATCCTTTGATGTTTCCTAGATCATCCCTAAAACTATATGAAAAATGATATACGCGGATTTTTACCCGATAACCGTGTACATACGTGGGTTTTACCCCTATAACCGTGTACATCGGGATGTGTGCATAATCCAAATCCTTTTGGAGTTTTCCTTGACATGGATCCAACTCATTTGACTCCTAGCCTTTCATATGCCTTGAGATCGCTCAAATTTGACCCTTCATTATCCCTTGTGAAGCTATATAAGGAACCCCTTGGTACATTGAAGGCATATAGAGAGATTGAAAGCAAAGAAACTATAGTCCATTGTTTCCGAAATTTATACTTGATTCTGCATCCCTTTGTCCCTTTGGAGCAATTTTGTGTTCCTCCCAAGCTTGCCTTTTTCTAGTGAGCTTGTTATCGTGAGATGGAGGATTGAGGTGGTGGAGGCCCAAGTGGGGGATTCAGTTTCTCCAGTTCGCACATGTGTCGTCAGAGGTTGTATCTATCTTGTAATCTCTGATTTATATTAATAAGAACTATCTTTTCCTGTCCAATGATGTGTATTTGATTGAATATTGTATCCATTGGAATATGTCAAATGCTTTTACATTATTGATTATATATGCTAGAATAGATCTAACACCATGATATATAGTATTCTTGTATTGTTTATTTGTTGTTGAGGAAGTATTATATCAATTCAAGTTGAATATTGGAAAAGCTCAACGGGGATCTACTTCAACCATCCGGAATAAGGTACGAGGTCTGATCCTTTAGTGTTAGACATTTTATTTCTATTGCTTATTGGGAAATATTGATTTCTGGAGTCAAAGTTGTCTGTTGTGGTACCCCAAGCCATAGGAATTTCTCTTCGTAACACCACCGCCCATTTCCCTTGTTCCATAGGCGGTTATTACCAGAACCACTCTATCATAGAAGGAGAAGCACGGTACCCTGGGTAAAAAGGGAAAAAGAGAAGTTTCTCGAGGATTCTAGATGATAAGCCTCGTGTACTACCTTATCCCTACTGCTGTGAGTTGGTTGAGATCAACATTCCTCATCGTAGGATCTTAGAGGCCACCTCACCCACTAATTTCTCAACCATCTCTATCCATTAAATCCCTATAAATATGAGCTCATAGCCATGGTTGAGGGAAGAAAATTGAAGGTATTGTTATGCTGTTGGATTGATTCTTGGCCCAAGATCATTTGGAGAGAGCACAGAGAGCTAAAGTCGGATCTTTTGGGGATGAAGAGCTGGTTTCATGGAGATGCATGTCAACACTAAGGCTTGGTTGTAAACTTCTTCATATTTCTAATGCAAGTTGATTTTCTGTCCCATATATATTGTTGATGTTTAATTTCAGATATATATTGCTCGATTCCTTAGTCACTAGCATAGATTAGTAGATCATATTTTGGTTGCTTTGATTTGTTTCGTGTTGAGCTTGATTGCAGGTACACAGGTGGACTATCAAAGCCTTGCATTCTAGATATCTACAGCATCTAGGGAGAGTTATCAGCCTCTGTGATCTATTTGTTCTGGATCTGAACCATTCAGACCAGTGGAACACCTTGTTGTCCGCAGGAGGTGAAATATTCCAGCTAACAAATATGGCGACTCCACTGGGGATATTAGTGTATCAGTTGTTCTGATATTCCTCAGTCTGCAACTCTTGTCCGAATCCAGGCTCCATTTTCTTCAACTCTTTTTAGTCAGATCTACTTTCTGATTTGCATTATTTTGGTTTGAAATTTCCAGATCCATTCAGATCTGAGTTGTTTCGGTCTTTTATGCTCTATTTCCATACTCAATTCAACAGTATTTTCCTTGATATAGTATTTTTCTAACTTGATTTCTCATTCTCCTATTATTCTGGGTGATTTTAGGGCACTACAAATGTTCTGTAGGCAAGGAGCGGTGCCACCACCTGTGTCTAGTTAGCATCCCGCTATGCCACCGCCTGAATCCAATGAGCAAGGAGCGGTTCTGCCTCGAAACTGCCTGTCAGCAGCTTCATCTGCGCGGTGCCAGGTAGGCCCTGTTCTAGTATTCTACAGTCGCTTTGATTGTTGTATTCTTTCTACATTCAAAGAGAATTTATGTTTCTTGCATCGGAGTTTACATTATTTTCTTTGCTTGAAACCTCTTGCTCTTTTCTATAGATATTATTCATTGGAATTGGAAATAGAAATTTCATTTTCATGTGTAGGCTTTGGTTTGTTTTGGACTTGGAATGCATAAGTGATCCATGTTGTTTTGAGTCTTTCTTTGCTTGGGGTGATTCTTGTTTCCTTTTGCATACTGATTTTTTTAGCACTTGGTAGGAAAGATTGGTTCTTTGTTTCCTTGTCTGTTTCAAAGAGAAGTTTTAGTTTTCTCTCTCTTTTGCTTTATTCGCAAGTTTTTTGAATGATTTTCTTCTTGTTTTGTGCATGATTTTTTGAAGTTCTAGATCTTACTTTCATTGAGAAGAAATATTTGTTTTCAACTTTGCGTGCATTAGAGTTAGATTTGTTTGGAAACATTAGTGAAATCATCTTTCCATTGAGTTTTTATGCGTCTTTTTCAAGAATGAAAAGATAGGAAACATTTTTGGTTTATTTATGTTAAATGTTATCTAGATATATTTTTTATTTGCTTTGAAGATTGTTTGGGGTGCATTGATATTTCACTTTTCGTTTAAAAAGATTGAATTGCATTTGCATTTGGGTGTGCATTTTTGGGAAGAAAAGTAAATCTCTCTCCCTCTCTTAGGTAGAATTTCATTGAAGAGGAAAACTTGCATTGTCATATAGATCAGTGTGCATCTTCTTTAAATTCAAGTTTTCACTCCATGGTTCCACCTAAACGCACAAAATAAAATTAACGGTAGTACTAGGTTAAAACTTTTAGCAATTTGAGTGATAAGTTAGAGACGTGTTCGGGCATCGTTAAGAGTAGGAGCTGTCGTTATTTGTCAGCATTACATTCTGGGACTCATGCAGTTCTTCCACATACCGTCGGTATATCAAACAACCTTTCATGTACCCTTGAGGTATATAGAAAGGTACTTCACATACTCGATTGTATATCGGAAGGCCCCTTGTGTGTGGTTATGCATTATACAACACTACTACTGATTTGAGCTCCCTCATACCTTGCGTATATTGGGAGACCCTTTTAGGAATCCTCAAACCATCTGAGTTATCCTTTTGTCCTATCCTATGAGAATCCTGACTCTTATACACCCCTTTCACATGTTTTCTTGTTGCTTTTAGTTTGAGTAGTACTTGCTTGTGCGTGGTAGTTAGGGGGTTATTAGAGATTTTAGAGATGGCATCCTCATCTGGGACCATCACTCAAGAGGTCCCTTTCCAAGTGTACCCTTTGTATTCCCTCCAAGTGAAGGTATTGGTCCTCCCTTTATTGCCACTCTAAATCTTTCTGGATTAACTATAGGATTACTGATCTGGCTATTTAATCTGGTAATTCCTGTTACATCTAATGTACCTAATCCCTCTCCTTCTTCGCCGGTTGTTACTTCACCCCTTTATTCTTCTTCACTTGAACAAATATCTGGAGTTAGTAATCATGTGGATAAGAAGAAGAAGAAAGGGAAGGGTAAGAAGAAGAAGGATAAGAAAGAGAAAAAGCAGCAACCATTTTCTCTTGATGGTGCTCGGTCTAAGAGAACACTCGGAAAACCCAAGTTCCCTTGTAAGCTTTGCAAGGGGGACCACCTTCTTAAAGAGTGTCCTGGCCTCTCCCGTGTACAAGAAGAGTGGTCTAAAAGGTCCAAACCATCTGTGTCATCAACCTCTGATCATCATGTTGACGACACTCCCTCAACCAATGACCCATTGCTAAAAGGTCATAAGGGTAAAGTCTTGTATCCTTGTTTGATATGCAAGGCTATGCATCATAATTTTCTTTGTCCAAGAATGGATGGAGCTTCGCGTTGGTTGGAAAATATTACTGATCATCAACAGGAGATTCCAACAAGTTATAGTAAGTTATCCCTCAATCCCCCACTGGTTGACCAAGTGGTCAATTTGGATTTATCTGTGGTTTATCCCACTCTTCCATTGGAGAGTGAAGTTAAAGTGGTTGAGTTAGTGTCATTTCCACCCGATCCCGCTCTTTCATCAGAGAGTGTTAAGACTGAAGTAATCTCTTTGACCAAATCTTCGTCTTGTTCTTCTCTTCCAGTAGAGAATGAACTAAATCCTGCTGAAGTTTTTTTGCTTCATTTTGATTATTCTCAACAAGAGGAAATTTTTTCTGTTTCAACAGAACCCTCTTCAAGTAGTGAGGTTATTTCCTTTGACTAGAGTAACCTAACAGAGTTTTGTCTTCATTCGAGTGTTCCTTTCCAGATAGTTGTGAATGTTACTGCTAGGCGGATACTTCACACTATTGTTGACGAAGGGGATTCTGTTAGTATTCTATCCTCAAGTGCTTGGAAAGCTTTAGGTTATCCTCAGCTTGTGCCAGCCACCAATTAGATATTGGATTTTAATCGCAAACCTACTGCACCTTTATGGACCCTTCCTTGTTTTCCTATTACATTAGGAGGGAAAACTGTTTGCATTGATGTTATGGTGGTCCAAGGTCCTTTAGATTTCAATCTGCTCCTTGGACGTGATTATGTTTAAGCCATTAGGCTATTGTGTCCACACTCTTTAGAGTTGTGCATTTTCCCCATGATGGGAAGATTGTGACCATTGATCAACTTTTTTTTGTTACACCCGACCATCGCATTACTCCTAGTAATCATACTTCCCTAAATGTGCCGCATGTTCTTGTGGCTCTTTCCCCTTCTAGTTAGCTTCTTCCCATCATAGGTAAAATGGGGGGCATGGATCTAGTATATGGACATCATAATGGAGCTAAGCCGCTAGATTTTATGTAATGGGGGAAACCTACTAACCTCTGGATATCATGTTTGGTAGGAGCAGGTTTTAGAGAATAGTTTACCCTTTTGGTTTCAAGCTTGCATAAAAATGAAATCACATTCCAAGCATAGTTACCTTCTATTTCAAGCTTGTGTAAAAATGAAATAGAAATAGCACTTGACCATCATGTCAGTTTTTCCTGAGCAAAGTTCCCATTCTATGTCAAGCTCATTAAAAAAATGAAGTAGGTTTCCTCAAGCATAGTTTACCTTTTGGTTTCAAGCTTGCATAAAAATGAAATCATGTTCCAAGCATAGTTACCTTCTGTTTCAAGCTTGTGTAAAAATGAAACATATCCCCTTCCCTTTATTCAAGTCTTCACTTTAGTGTTAGAACTTGAACCTTCACTTGCCTAATTCTTGTTCTTCCTACCCCCCTGGTGAACATTTTCACATTAGTACCCATGTTTTTTAGGTTGGGTATGGAAGAAGAATTGTCAGATGAAACTAAGCTTGGGGGCATGTCAAGCCGCTAGCAACCATGTTAGGGGTAAGATTCGCTAGAAATCATGCTGGGGGCAAGATTCCAACCTCTGTATATCATGTTAATGGGATTTTTCAAGCATAGTTTACCTATTGGTTTCAAGCTTGCGTAAAAATGAAACCAATCCCTGAGCATTCTTTCAACTAATCTTCGATCTCGTTAAAAACAGTAAGATGGTGTTGAGCTTACTTTTCATTTTTCGTGCTCTGGTTAAAACATGAAATTTGGTTTGAGCTTAGTTTATCACTTTTTCGTGCTCTGGATTCAAAACATGAAAAAGTCTAATGGAGTTCTCTTTAAACTCTTTTTAGGCTCCTTAAATATGAAAAGATTGTCGAGCAATCTTGTATTCTTCACGCTCATTAAAGTATTTGAAGAGTCATCCATTCGACGATAGGTTATCTCTTTCTCAGTTCGGATAGGACTATTTATGAGAAAGGAACACTCCAGCCAATCATGACTGGAAGAGTTCTCTAAGGTATGATTTTACACTTTTTCGGGCCTTAGAGACTAAATCATACGAAAAAGGACCCCTATGGAGTTTCGTTCTGTATTCGTCCAGACTCTCTAAACATGAACGATAATGACTTTTCTTTCAATGGACTCGTTAAACTAAACAATAAGAGACCCGTTGTGGGAACAAACCCCTCCTCTCTCAGGTTCGTAAAACATATGAGACCAGACTTGTCTTCTGACAAGCTATATCAAGTGTTTGTTACCCTCTTTGAACTTGTAAAACCGAAAAGAGGCACTCATCAATCATGATAGGGAAAATGGGAAGGGGATCATTTTGCAAATAATGGTAGTTGTTTGTCGTTACCTTTGAACATGGCACTTGTTTGCACAATCATGTCAGTCAATTGGGTATTCAACTAATCTCCGTGACGATCCACTTTCATGAGTCATGCCAATCCTTTCAGTCTTAGAAAAGAATGCATTGTCCACTGTCACATTGTGTATCTGTCTTGTATAGTCATGCTGCCAAGTCATTTTGTCATGTCGCCCGATGGTCAAAGGGAATCTAAAGAATTTTTACCTCTGTAGTCTACACAGTCTTTGTGTCACTATCTTTGAGCCAGTCATATGGTTACTACATTTACATCATTCTAGAACTGTGTTCTGAGTTTCATGTCGTCGATGTAGGACTCATAATGGCCCTCCTTCGACGAGACTATTCATGTCGACATCAACTTATCATCTGGGAAATAGTCTTAGAAACAATATCTAGTACCTTGAGATCTGTATGCCTTAATGATAGATTTTCTCACTCTCAACGTAGGTTCACATCATTGACCTTCGATCGATAGAATCGATTAGGTGTTTACCATAAAGACATCTATTCGCACTCAGTAGATTGTAATAGGGTACCTTGGGAATCATTGACATTAATGGTGATCTTCCTCACATTTGTTAAGGGTTCACATCATTGGCCAATAATCAAGTGGTTTCTACCATGTTCGACTTCAGATCATTGTAATCACATGGATAGAATCGTACTTTGTGGAAGACGAGATGAAGACCCTGGGCATTTGTTTAAAAGTGCTCATTGCTTTTTCCCCAGGTTACGATGGAGTTTTATATATCTAGCATGGATTCACATTTGTATGGTTGTGGCTATGCTCAAATTTGCATCTATATGACATAGATATACATTGTATGTCTGGTAGCTATGTCCACGTTTGAGTCCTCTATCACATGGATCTACGATGTATTCTAGTAGCCATGCTTGTTTATTCCACTCATGGATCTGCCTTGTATTGGTATGAAGCTATGAGTTCGGTTACTTGTGTCTATGAGTCAACATACTGATGTACTACAGATGCCTACTTGACTGCACACTCCAATCGAGCCGACACTTTTCATCTCCTGGAGATGACTTGTTCTCAAAGCTCTCATTTATTGTATCACTCTAAGACTCGTTCTTTGAGGGGAATCCTATTATACCAAAATCCTGTCACCATCATGTGATAAGACATTTGACATACCTACTTGCCCTAAATCCCAGCTTTTGGATTGGACACTAAATGGTTTTTCATCAATCTATCATACAGACTCCCAACACTGCGCATGCACCTTTATCCAGGAGTGGTACCCCTACTCGCACTGCCTTTCATTGGTTGTCCACAAGCGGTGCCACCGCCCATTTCCATTGGTCCATAGGAAGTTATTACTAGAACTACTCTATCATAGAAGGAGAAGCACGATACCCTGGGTAAAAAGGGAAAAAGAGAAGTTTATCGAGGCTTCTAGATGATAAGCCTCGTGTACTGCCTTATCCCTACTATTGTGGGTTGGTTGAGCTTGAGATCTGTCATCCTAGGATCTTAGAGGCCACCTCACCCACTAATTTCTCAACCATCTCTATCCATTAAATCCCTATAAATATGAGTTCATAGACATGGTTGAGGGAAGAACATTGAAGGTATTGTTATGCTGTTGGATTGATTCTTGGCCCAAGATCATTTGGAGAGAGCATAGAGAGCTAGAGTTAGAGCTTTTGGGGATGAAGAGCTAGTTTCATGGAGATGCATGTCAACACTAAGGCTTGGTTGTAAAATTCTTCATATTTCTAATGCAAGTTGATTTTCTATCCCATATATATTGTTGATGTTTGATTTTAGATATATATTTCTAGATTCCTTAGTCACTAGCAGAGATTAGTAGATCACATGCTGGTTTCTTTGATTTGTTTCGTGTTGAGCTTGATTGCAGGTACACAGGTGGACTATCAAATCCTTGCATTCCATATATCTATAGCATCTAGGGAGATTTATTAGCCTCTGTGATCTATTTGTTCTGGATCTGAACCATTCAGAGCAGTGGAACACCTTGTTGTCTGCAAGAGGTGAAATATTCCATCTAATAGCTACATTTATGCCATGAGAGCCATGGATTCCACTGTCTTTCAACTCATGATGTTTCCTCATGATGGAAATATCATGACTGTCGACCAGTTGAATTACTATGATCCACAAGGGCTGACCACACCAGAACTTGTCATTCCTACCATTGATACTTCCATTGACAGTGTGTCCATCCCTCCCTTATCTTCTTTAGGACCAAGATTATTTCCAACACTCCAATGGCAGGCACATTCCCATCTTTACCTCCTCCACTCAAACCGACTGACACAGTAAATTTGTGTACTATCTCATCCAATACCATCCCAACCACATCACAAAATCAGTCAACAACCCCAACCACTATCACCCAGGAATTATTGGTGTTTGTTCCCGATCCACATGATTCCCTTCCTATTTCCACCATCTAGTGTCATGAGAAATCTTGTAATGGATACTCTCAATTTACCCAATTTTGTGTTGGGAATTCTTGTGTGGTACCTTGAACCACCTACCCCACCTCTAATGCCTAAGCTTGTGTTGACTCCCATCCAACCAACTGAGATGGAATCACGCCCTCCTTCGAGGCCATTGAGCATTCCTTCCATCCAAAAACCTACCCCTCCTTTCCTAAAGAAGGTTGGGGGCAAGGCCACCAAAATAAAAGCCAAGCCTCATCCAACTCCACCTTATGCTTTGTGTGATGTCCATGGTCATGCAATGCAAAATTGGCCATGTTATCACCAACCTTGTAGTTTCCCGTGTGAGGTGGATCCAAGATGGATGGTAGAGGGGCAAGAAACTAAGGAGGTGGAACCAAGACTACCTAGACTCCCAAATGGATGGTTGTCATGCCAATCAAGGAAGTCTTCACTTTATGTTGTCTTAGTCCAAGACAACAACGAGGGAGACCCAGATCTATTCTCGACAGGAGAGATCAGACCTAAACACTAGATCATATCAAGTATGGCTTTGAGGTATGTAAGGTGTAAGGAAATTGGAAACACTAGATCTATGGATGATAATAGTAAATGGACTTGGGATTTGGATGAGGGCTTCAGTCATATGAGTGTTGATCCAAAGTGACCTATGGGGGAAGATACTAGATCTAGGGTTTAGGTACTAGCAACTAATGAATATAACCATTGTTTTGGGAAATTCAATTGAGACAGGGTGAGTAAGGACAGAGTTGGAACTGCCTAGTACCAAAGAGATAGACTTAGTGAGGGATATGAAATGCCAAGTTACCTGAGCTATCAAGGAGAGGTCAAATTTCAGGGGATAGAGGTCAAAAATGGGGTAGTGCTATGCTTGGATATTAGTTATTGTTTAGCCTTGAGTAATGGAGTTAGTATCAACACAACTTTTAAGTGAGCCCACTTAGGATATGCCATGATCTATGGACCCAGAAAAGGATTTGGACCAGAAGATTCGGGTTACAGAGAAATCAACAGAAGGAGGGCTAGCGCCAGGGTTTGGAGAGGAATATCTACATATCTAGAGCCATCAGGAGACTATCAGCTCAACATTGGAGTGGAAATGAGATCAAGATGACCCGACCTACAAACCCAAGTCAAAAACTTTTAGGAAAAATCAGATCTGGAAAAGTCAAAATCCGATGAAGGAGGCTGAAAGTTAGTTTTTTAGATCTAGGGCTACCTAGAAATAACTAACTCATCATTGGCAGTGTTCTGTAATGAGGAAGACCTGATCAACACACCCATGTAATTATTTTCCAGAAAAAGTCAACTCTGGGAAAAGTCAAATTTTTTAGTGGGGCGTTGGGGTTTGAGCATTCAAAAAGTTAGATCTAGGGGGGAAAAGTCACAATTGGGGAAGTGTTGAGGATGATTTAGTGAGGGGGAGGCACGATCTACAAAACCCAGAAATAGTTTGCTCAAAGATCAAGTGGTTCCCTGATTACATATTTTTTTTACTTTTAGTATTTAGGATTTTTTCAAAAAAAATGAAGAAAAGAAGGTACAATGGATTGAGATCTAAAATAGAAGATACTTACCTATTAGATATTACCTATAAATTCTTGTAGATTCCTTGATGATGATGATCCCTGCCAACTTGATCAATTCTAGAAGATAAGAGTGAGTTCTAGGACCAACGTTGTGCTCCAAGTGACCAATGCACCCTCTCTCCTATACAAGCAAATGTCAACAATATCAAATTTTCCGTATCATAAAATAAAATCAATATCTACAGAAAAATAACAAGATGCAGTCATAGATCACAATGAAACTAATGAAAACCCCTTGTCACAAACAAAACCAGTCCAAGCGAGTTGAGGTCCCCCTACAAAAACGCCCAAGATGAAGTCGCCCTTCTGTAGACAAGACAAAGATCCCGATAAAAAGAGTATAGACCTCACAAAATATTCTGAATCCTAGGAATCAAAATATTCTCCAATCACCATTGAAGAACACCAGATGCAAAGTAGATCCAGAAAATATCCACAAAAAAATATTTCTATTAATCAAATCCAAGATCCAAAGACCCCTTACAAATGAGAATCTCTATCCTTTAAATAGAAATGAGAGAACCAAAATCCTAATCACTTTCAAAATGAGTGGCTAATATTAAAAGATAAAATTTTCTAATCAGTGGTTGAGATGATCTCAACATACAATACATGGATCAATATAACCATAAAATACCAAAGTGGACTAAATCACCAATAAGGAGGGTACCCCACTCAACAAGAAATAAGTGAAGCACATGGTGGGTCCATGGAATGTTAACTAACTCCCTCTGGTTTCCCCTTGGCACAATAAAATACTATAATATTTTAATTTTTTTACTCTATGCCTCCTTGAGGAAATCATGAGCCTCCTAAAAGCTCCAGAAAATAATATAAAAATGCCCCAAAAAATAGCTGTGGGACCAATCAGGTGTTACAACTACTGGAGGAGGTTTAGAGGAAATAAATATAATCACCATGACTCATCCCATGTCATTTACTTGCCTTACTACCCTAAATCGATTTCTTCAATATCCATTTAATCATTTTTTAATCTACCTCGGGAAATGTGAACCTACCAAAGAAGCCTTCTAGGATGCCTGTGTTGTCAAACTAAGCCCACTAAACTCTCTAGGATGGGGGTGCTTTGGTACAAATAAGTGGCTGCACCCTTATGCCCCATACAACACCCTAGGATATACAAATAAAACATCTCCCTTCTCAGACACATCATCCTATGAAGCAAAACTGCATCAGAAAGGTAAAATGAGCTTGATCATCTCTGTAAGTTCCTGGAACTGAAGATAGGTTGTCTCATTAGACTCATACAGTCCAAATCCATTTATGGTGTATACTCATACCCCTCTTAGGTATCTATATGATCATCAACCATATCCAATAGACAATATAACCATATGTAAATGATCAGATACCAATAATACAACTCAGACTATCATCCATCTGCTATAAGTGCTATAAGGCTAAGACATGCTCTACAACTCATTTAAGCAACAATCACAACAAGTAGATGTCATCTCATTGGTGGTGTATCATCCAAATACATATATAGGTTTTATTTATTATTACTCAGACCACACTTTTAGGACGATACTCACTTCATAGTTGTAGTGAATTTGCTAGTGAAGGGTGAAGGATGAATTTGACAAGGCTAGGAAAAAGGATGAGTTCGTACTTAACATCATGACACTTTGGATATTGAAAGGAGAAACTCACTATAACCATATGTAGTACAAACAACAACAAAAGGAATGGCAGTGCCTCACAAATGGTTGAGTTGTTCAGAGAGTGCTTAGTCAACTTAGGCATCATGTCTACACCAAGTTTGATCTAGTTTCATTAGGATCCTCAATTTTATTTCCTTTGCATTTTTGGCCTATATGTCCTTTTGGGGACTTCACCAGTGCTTAAAAGCATAGCTAACTGCATCTTTCATCCAGGACATTTTCAAATTTATAAGGTCAGTAATATTTGGATATAGCATATATTTAACCATTTCTTTTTGGACCTTTTCATATACCCTCCAAGGAGTATTTTAGCATTTCGTTGCTCTTTCCCTTTTTCACATATGCTAAGAAATATAGTTTTAGCATTTTCATTTTCCATGGGTGCATATAAAAATTTCCAATATAAGTAGTACATGAGCTTTCAGTTTTATCCAAAAACATCTCAAGTGACCAGGGGGGGTTCTGTACAGTGCCAAACATCGGGACAACCAACCAAAATGATTTAGGCATACAATCCAACTCACCAAAGGCAAGTTCTATCATCAACTCAGAGTTGAGACACAATATAAATAGAGAGGTTTTTCCAACAAAGGTTCTAGCAAGGAAAAGGTCTTCCATGCCAGAAGTCAAGTAGTAATTCAGGTTAGAAACAAAACTGGAAGGTAATGGATGGGTGGAGACAATGAATGATGAATCCAACACTATCAAGAAAAAAAATGGTGGTAATGACTACCTCAATTCTCCCTAAGGAGGGTAAAACCAATGAGTAGAGATCAAGAACTTCAAAGTCAGAGTAGGGACATCAATAGATAATACAAATACATCCAATTCCATATAATTATGACCACCAGGTCATGACACTATGTGTTAATACATGTCACAAAGATGAGTATAGGAGAAATGATAACCATAACACAATATAATAAAAGATAAGTCATAATCATGCATATAATCCATCTAAAACATCATCTGTCCAATGAGAAAGCACTGATATAAAACTGGGCATCAATAAATCCTCTGTAATGACTAAATGGCTACATCGGTCCTCAAACCTGAGTGTCCTGAGACTCAGTCTTGACATGGGAGAGTACAATATTCCACAAATAAAATAATGATCTGTCACTACTGCTCATCTCAGCATATCATATGTAATAGATCTAGTTGAAAAATGTTTTGTATCTGAAAAATAGAATATGGTAGCCTGAATACTATATTTGTGATAACATCTGGCTCCAGTTGGGACAAGTGCTCTACTAAAAAGAGCACTTGAGAACCTCAGAATCTCTGGTCCTCTTACTCTGCTTCTTGCATGCTCTATCAATCCATCCAACTCTGTAACTGCTACAAAAAATGTCACTGACTACCTGCAGCATGTTCAGAGCTATACCAAACTCACAGACCGACCATCAGAATGATATATGGATAATATATAAAATACTGAAAATAAGCATGCATGAAACTAAAAAGAAGAAAAATAAATCTAACCTATAACCATAACTTTTAATAAAAGTCTGATTTTTTTATTTTTGCAGAAATCAAAATTACACTAAGAGCTTCAAAGGTGAGCTTCAAACAACGAAGGTGCAAGGTTCTACACTACTGCTAGGAAAGGTTTATTCAAATCCTACCTACCCTACTCTAGCCAATTTAGACAAGTGTTAGGTAAAATCATAAATCCAATGCAACCACTTGCTGAACAAATCTATTGATCTTTCTTTACAGTTAATGATACAACAAGTCAAAGATGGCATGTAAGTAATGTAAATGAAAATTGAAGCCATTATAACTTGTTGTTTGAAAATAAAGAAATATATGGATCAAGAGAAATGAAATCATGCTAGGGATGAAATTGAATTTCTAAAAAATCATACATTAAGATGATGATAGGGTCATAAAAGGTATGCAAGTTTGTTCTTGATGGAGGAAAACAATATGATTCATGACTCAGCCACTCCAAACAGTTCTTTTTTTTCTCCTCTACCCTACTAGGACATTCAATTATATTCACTCTAGGAGAATCAAATGGGGACAAGTTGTAATGTAATAAAACTGTGAATGAGACCAAGCCCATATGTTGTTTAAAAATGGAGGAAAGATTAAATTGATCTTTATATACCTTCTCCAACCATCTACAATACAGATTTACAAATTGAAAACATTTATTCATTATGGATGACTGAGAAGAGACATGAAGTGCGTTTTCCCCAATTTCGTGATAATGCTTAAACTCCTGATTTGAAATTTCAAAAGTAACAACCTGATTTAAATACACACCCATACAAGAAGATTTGAAGAGTTGGGATGGGAGGGTGGATTGAAAATTTTCTCCCATACTTGGAATAATTGATCTCAGAATTTGATGAGAGGAAAAAGCAATTAAATTAATTCCAAGAGTGATTTTTAGTATCCACACATTGAATCAACATATTCTGATTAATGGAAGGCTCAACTATGGATGCTTCTTGATGGTGATTAGGTTCCTTATCACGGATCAAATCTAGGATTTGCTCTGTGACTGCTTTAGGTAATAATAGCAGAGTATCTCATATGATTTGATTGATACCCCTCTTAGTTTCAACATGAGGTTTTGAAAAATTATTTTCGAAGTACTCAGTAACATTATTATGGATTGCAGGCATGCTCATAATTTGGAACATATCAGGAGAGGAATGGTCCAATTGAGAAAGCACATTGTCGATATATTGATTATCAATTGCACAATCATTGCTAGACTAACACTCTAAAATTTTATCACTGTTCCTACTCCAACTATCAATTAACAAATATGTGAACATGTCATACCCAATGATGGATCCTGGTGCTAAATGATCAAACCATAGTTGAAAATCCCCTTGCGAGGATTCTACTAAGGATCACATATAAACATCTTCATTGTCTACACCTCTAGATTCCATGTAATCCAAGAGAATGTCCAAATGAATTTCAATAGATATATCATTATTTCCACTAAACTGGGGCAACCTCTTAGTGTAATCGTTTGGCATAGGATGAGGTGCTCCCAGTATTTCAGAAAAGTCAAAAGGAGACTATTTGTCTTGTTTTATAACAGCTCTAGTTACTTGGCTATAAGGCTTTGACTGTGACTAACTTCTAGGTTCATGTTGACTTACAGGTCCACTCGGGATGGTTGGGAAATATTCATTGCATGGGTGAGGAAGTTGGTGGCTATAAAAAATATTGTGATAACTAGATTCATACCCATAGTCATTCTTGAGATCATCCTAATACCTGTAGTTTGACCTCCATCTATCCATTTAGTTTATTTGTCTTGTAGTTTCAATCATGTTTTTAGTTAATTCCTTCATGTACCTCAGAAATACATCTAAATTCATTATGATTTATGGTATGTTCTAAGAATTTAAGATTAATACGTTGAGAAAGGTCCTCAGTGGAGTCAAGGAGTGGAGTCTCCAGGTGAACCACATATGTAATTCACCAATAAAAGATACATCATAGGGAAAGGTAAGGTATGTTGAAACAAGGTATGCCTCTACCTCCCCGGCAATGATGCAAAAATGTTATCACCAACCTTGTAGTTTCTTGTGTGAGGTGGATCCAAGATGGATGGTAGAGGGGCAAGTAACTAGGAGGTAGAACCAAAACTTCCTAGACTCCAAAATAGATGGTTTTAATGCCAATCAAGGAAGTATTCACTTTATGTTGTCTTAGTCCAAGACAACAACGACGGAGACCCAAATCTACTCTCAATAGGAGAGATCAGTCATGGACTTGGGATTTGGATGTGGGCTTCAGTCATATGAGGGTTGATCCAAACTGACCTATGGGGGAAGATACTAGATCTAGGGTTGAGGTATTAGCAAATCATGAATATAACCATTGTCTTGGGAAACATAACAGATACAAGGTGAGTAAGGACAGAGTTGGGACTACCTAGTACCAAAGAGATAAACTTAGTGAACGATATGAAATGCCAGGTTACTTGATTTATCAAGGAGAGGTCAAATTTCATGGGATAGAGGTAAAAAATGGGGTAGCGCTATTCTTGGAGATTAGTTCTTGTTTAGCCTTGGGTAATGGAGTCAATATCAGCACAACTTTTAAGTGAACCCACCTGGGATATGCCATGATCTATGGACCCAGAAAAGGATTTGGCCCAGAAGATTTGGGTTACAGGGAAATCAACAGAAGGAGGTATAGCTCTAGGGTTTGGAGAGGTATATTTATAGATCTAGATCCATCAGGAGACTATCAGCTTAGCATTGGAGTGGAAATGAGATCGGTTTGGCCTGATCTACAAACCCAAGTCAGAAAATTTCAGGAAAAATCAGATCTGGAAAAGTTAAAATCCGATGAAGGAGGATAGGAAGATGAAAGTCACTTTTTCAGATCTAGGGATACCTGGAAATAACTAAATCAGTTTTGGGGTTGTTCTGGAATGAGGAAGACCTGATCTTCACACCCATGTAATTATTTTCCGAAAAAAAAAGTCAACTTTGGAAAAAGTCAAATTTTCAGTGGGGCGCTAAGGTTTGAGCAGTCAAAAAGTAAGATCTAGGGAAAACCAGTCACAATTAGGGTAGTGTTAAGGATGATTCAGTGATGGGGAGGTCTGATCTGCAAAACCCAGAAATGGTTTGCTTAGAGATCAAGCAATTCCCTGATTACATATTTTTTTTATTTTTAGTATTTAGGATTTTTTCAGAAAAATTAATGAAAAGAAGGTACAATGGATTGATATCTACAAGAGAATATACTTACCTATTAGATATTACCTATAAATGCTTGTATATTCCTTGATGATGATGATCCCCACCATCCCGATTAATTCTGGAAGATATGAGTGAGTTCTAGGACCAACGTTGTGCTCCAAGCAACCAATACGCCCTCTCTCTTGCACAAGCAAATGTCAACAATATCATATTTTTTGTATCATGAAAGAAAAGAAATATCTATAGAAAATTAACAAGATGAAATCATCTATCACAATGAAACTAATGAAAACCCCCTATCACAGACAAAACCAGTCCAAGCAAGTTGAGGTCCCCTTGCAAAAACGTCGAAGATGAAGTCGCCCTCCTGTAGACAAGACAAAGATCCTGAAAAAAAGAGTATAGATCTCACAAAATATTTTGAATGCTATGAAGAAAAATATTTTCCAATCACCAGCGAAGAACACCAGATGCAAAGCAGATCCAAAAAATATCCACAAAAAAATATTTCTATTAATAAGATCCAAGAGCCAAAGACCCCTTACAAATGAGAAGCTCTCTCCTTTAAATAGAAATGAGAGAACCAAAATCCTAACCACTTTCAAAATGAGTGGCTAAGATTAAAATATAAAATGTTATAATCAATGGTTGATATGACCTCAACATACAATGCATGGATCGATATAACCATAAAATACCAAAGTGGACTAAATCACCCATACGGAGGGTACCCCACTCAACAACAAATAAATGAAGCACATGGTGGGTCCATGGAGTGTTAACTAACTCCCTTTGGGTGCCCCTTGGCACAATAAAGTAATATAATATTTTAATTTTTTGTCTCTATTCCTCCTTGAGGAAATCGTGAGCCTCCTAAAAGCTCTAGAAAATAAAATAAAAGTGCCCAAAAAAGTAGGTGTGCGCCCAATCAGGTGCTGCAACTACTGGAGGAGGTGTGGAGGACATCACTCTCATAATAATTGCTCATCCCATGTAATTTACTTACCTTAGTATCCCAAATTGATTTCTTCAATAGCCATTAAATCATTTTTTAAACTGCCTCAGGAAATGTGAACCTGCCAAAACAACCTCCTAGGGTGCCTGCATTATCAAACTAAGCCCACCAATATCTCTGGGATGGGGGTACTATGGTACAAACAAGTGGCTGCACCCATATGCCACATACAACACCCTAGGAGATCCAAATAAAACATCTCCCTGCTCAGACACATCATCCCATGAAGCAAAACTGCATCAGAAAGGTAAAATGAGCCTGATCATCTTTGTAAGTGTCCGGAACTAAATATAGGCTATCTAATTAGACTCAAAGAATACAAATCCATCTAGGGTGTATACTCATACCCCTCTTAGGTCTCTACCTGATTATCAACCATATCCAATAGGCAATATAACCATATGTAAATGATCACATACCAATAATATAACTCAGACTATCATCCATCTGTTGCAAGTGCTAAAGGCTAAGACATGACATACAACTCATTTAAGCAACAATCATAACAAGTAGAAGTCATTTCACTGGAGGTGTATCAACCAAATATATATATAGGGTTTATTTATTATTACTCAGACCAGACTTTCAAAACTATACTCACTTCATAGTTGTAGTCAATTTTCTAGTGAAGGGTGAAGGATGAAATTGATAAGGATAGGGAAAAGGATGACTTCCTACTTAACATCATGACACTTTGGATATGGAAAGGATAAACTCACTATAACCATATGCAGGATAAACAACAACACAAGGAATGGAAGTGCCTCACAAATGGTTGAGTTGTTCAGAGAGTGCTTATTCAACTTAGGCATCATGTCTACATCAAGTTTGATCCAGTTTCATTAGGATCCTCAATTTTATTTCCATGGCCTTTTTGGACGATATGTCTTTTTGGGGACTTCACCATTGCTTAAAAGCACAGCTAACTGCAGCTTTCATTCAGGACATTTTTAAATTTATAAGGTTAGCAATATTTGGATATAGCATATATTTAACCATTGGTTTTTGTACATTTTCTTATACCCTTCAAGAAGTATTTTAGCATTTCATTGCTCTTTCCCTTTTTCACATATGTTAAGAAACACAGTTTTAGCATTTTAATTTTCCATGGGGGCATATAAAAATTTCCAATATAAGTAGTACATGAGATTTCAGTTTTAGCCAACAACATCTCAAGTGATCAGGGGGAGTTATGCATAGTGCCAAACATTGGGACAACCAACCAGAATGATTTATGCATACAATCCTACTCACCAAATGCAAGTTTTGTCACCAACTTAGAGCCGAGACACAATATAAACAGGGAGGTTTGTCCAACAAAGGTTCTAACAGGGAAAAGGTCCTCCATGACATAAGTCAAGTAGTAAGTCAGGTTAGAAACAAAACTATAAGGTAATGGATGGGTTGAGAAAATGAATGATGAATCCACCACAAGCAAGCCAAAACAATGGTGGGAGTGACTAGCTCTATTCTCCCTAAGGAGGGTAAAACCAATGAGTATAGACCGGGAACTTCAAAGTCTTAGTAGGGACATCAATACATAATACAAATACATCCAAGTCCATATAATTATGACCTCCAGGTCATGGAACTACATGCTAATACATGTCACAAAGATGTGTTAGTTTTTCAACATTTTAAGCTAGCATTATGTTAGGATCTTTACTAAGAGAATAACAAGTACAAAAATCAAACACAAGAGACAATGAACACAATGTTTTTGATCGGGGAAACCATAAATGGAGAAAACCCTGCAACTTCCTCAAATATAGAATCACCACAAGATGTAAGACCCAAAAACAGTAAGATGCACTCCCGACAGCAGTAGTCTTCTTCTTCTGTCTAGTCCCAGTATTTCCTTCCTCACT